>JAOEHQ010015186.1:0-15485 GCA_025447715.1 Asclepias incarnata
TAACCTTTTCAACAAGTCACCCATTACATTTTTTGGACAATTTTACAAGTTAGGTGCATCACATAGACATTTTAAAATATCGCTACACAACATAACCATTTTGTCATAGTTATGTGCATTCAGGGGTCATTATCCCTACAAAAAAAATCCATCAAACTACAGTTTCTTAAGCTTTTCAAGAAGTTCGATATCATGTGGATAATAAAATGAAAAAAGAAAAATTAAACATCATTTTTGATCGACAACGAAATGACTAGTAAATACGTGTAGTGCACATTGTGTCAACAAGTCAATGGTGAAATGACAGGTCAATTGGCCAGGTCAATAAAGTTTCGTTTTGATGCTCTTCAAAGTCTTTCAATATATATATCAACTGGCCAGGTCAATAAAGATAATGTGTGTGAACTTTGGACTCTAAACCCATTATGCAATGATGTTCAAATAGAAAAACCCCACCATGTATATATGAATATGATAATTATAAAAAGTTGTACATATGAATATGATAATTATAATTCGTTTTATGTCCAATCAAGTTGATAAAGACCCCTCGCTACCTGAAGTTGTGTGTACAGAGATTAACTTCCCCCTTCAATTTTCTTACTGTACTAACC
The DNA here is from genome assembly GCA_025447715.1 of Asclepias incarnata. Taxonomy (NCBI): domain Eukaryota; kingdom Viridiplantae; phylum Streptophyta; class Magnoliopsida; order Gentianales; family Apocynaceae; genus Asclepias; species Asclepias incarnata. The sequence continues at coordinate 615 of JAOEHQ010015186.1, forward strand.
TCTCATTCACAACCAGTTGTAATTCATTTCTACATCCAACTTTAAAGTCAATAATAAAACCAATCTCTCATCAAACAACCCAACCAAATAAGATATATATCATCAGACTATCCCAAAACCCAATATTCGTCAAATGAAAACCAATAATAAAATGATAAAAGCCAAGACTCAAACCAGACTAGAAACTGACTCGGACAATTAAGAGGCACACAACCGTTATGACCAAGGTTGGAGAACTCGTGACTCGGACTCGACTTGGCAAGGGGGGGAGTCAGGAGCTTTTTGATACTCGGACTCGACTCGGGGAGTACCCGGATTGAGATTTTATATATAAACATAATTATTTTTGAAATTAAATGTAATAGAACTTTAAAAATATATTAGAAACTTCAAACTTAAATATAAACAATAACATAATACTTCAAAGCTCGAATATTAAACATAATATTTATTAGTTGATAGATTCACGCTTCATCATCATTTTGTCCGTACCAAGGTTGGCGAACTCGTGACTCGGACTCGACTCGGCGAGGTGGGGAGTCTGGAGTTTATTTCGGGTACTCGGCCGACTCGGGGGAGTTTTACAACCTTGCTTATGACTGACCCATTTCTGGTTCTCCATCTACCCCAGAAAAGATATACTTTGAAAGCATTTAAGACCACATTAAGACACCAAATAGCAATGTTTTAAAAACCAGTCCGGACCGGTGCGCGGTCAAGAGGCCGGATTTTAAAACCCAGTTTTTTAGTGGTCCGGTTCAATGGTTCGACCGGCCGGTTTTTCCGGTTCAACCAGTTTTGTATTTTTTTGTTTTAAATTTATTTTTTTGTAATTTTTATGATGATGTGTATAATTTAATGTTATTTTTGGTTGTTTGTGAACATTAAAACATATATTTTCTTTGGATTATAACTATTTTGTATTATTTTTTAATGGATTGTAATAAGTTTAGTAGCATTTAAAAAAAAACAAACCAAACGGTTCAACCGGTCCGACCGATTAGATTGTACGCGGTTGACTGACCGATTTGACCAAAAATCTGGTTTAAACATTGTGAATAGGGTTAAGTATAAAAGAATAATGTCCCCAATTAACCTAGTTTCCAATTCATACATACACCCAAAACGCCCCAATCCATCCATCCATTCCTTACCTTCTTCTTCATTTGCATGACCCAAAACAAACGCACAACATTTAATCAAAGACCAACAAATTTGTAATCCAAAATGTTGACAGATTCTGAGCTTTTGGAACATCTTCATGATGTTTTGAAAACATCTGACCTTGATACTGCAACTGCAGCCACTGTTCGCAGGAAACTTGAACAAGATTTGGGTGTCGATTTATCCGATAGGAAACCTTTCATTCGTAAACAAATTGATTTGTATCTGCAGTCACATTATGATGATGGTAATGATGATGGTAATGGGGATGTTGAGAAATTGGAGAATGGTAGTGAGAATGGTGGGAGTGGTGATGGAGATGGTGATGAGGGTCAAGAACAAGAAGACGAAGAAGATAGCGATACCCAGAAGTCGAATACGTGAGTATATATCTATATACATGTGTGTGTGTGTGTGTGTGTTATTGTTGAAGCTTGTTTATTATAGAGCGTTCCTAGTTATGCATTTGTTTGATTTGAATATGATTAGAATGCCTTAGTAGAGATATTATGCAATTGGTGAAAATGTTGATTGTGTATTTATAATAATAACTCAAAATGTTGTTAAAGACTAAAAGACCAATTAAACCATATGAAAATATGTCACCAATGTGTAGTGTAGCCTAGTTGGTTTTTGAGATGGGGCATTTTGATGTATCCTGTGTTCAATCCTCAATAAAGTCACCGAGGAACCTGATTTATCAAAAAATATAATTCTTTGGTGAAGATGGATTAATTAGTTGGGCGGCTGTTTGAGTTGGCCGTTGGTTGAGCTTGATTTACCTTTCATAGTCCTGCGTGGGGTTGCTAGAAAAAGAAAGCTAACCTTTTGGAACTTGATAAAATTATAATTGTCTATGATATCATCTTCCTCTTGTTAATGAGCAGATGAAATTCTGAGAAACTAATGAAGCAATTAGCTTTAAGTCGTATTTTTGAAAGCATGAATATGTTATTAGGATTATAGTAGAGTTATATGGAATTTATGCCAATATTGAACTCTATCATTCTTATATGATGATAGGTGGACTTTTAGCAATATAAGGTTCGATCAACGAGTAATAAAAATAGGTCATTTAAGCATACAGAGTAACTGAGATAGTCAAGTGCAAATGCAATACAAGGCTCGTAGTTGTCTTAGATCTCTATCTAATTTCACAAAAATATACAGTATGTTTTTGCTCATACAAGCCCATTGATTTAAATATTGTGTGAAAAAAACTGATCTTCTCATGTGTAGCATTTCCGGAGTTGCCTTCGCCTGACCAAGTTTCACCTGGTTGTCACCGCTTTCACAAATCATGACACCATGCCTAACAAAGCTAACTGTATCATACATAAACGGTCAATTTTATACATATACAATATACGCATACACATATGAATCATGTGTTGCCCATTAATTTTGAGGAAAATGCACTGGTAACAAATCTTCAATGCATGCCTATGTTTGGAAATAAGAAGTAGGAATAATAATTCCCGATAGAGAATAACTTTGATGATCATGATGTTAAGTTTATGTTTCATAGTTCATACTTGATGCAATGTTACTTAAATAGAAAACTATTTTAGATACTTGTTTTATTTATCATTGGAAAGTTTCTTTAAAATTAGTTACCTAATTTATGTGGAAGGATTATGTCTATTCGAGAGCTTATTGACCTGCAAAAATCAGATTTGCAAGACTAGTGTACTACAATCTTATGCCAGTTCAGCATTATATTTAGAAACTTTGGTAAATATGTTCATTGCTTTCCAATAATAAGTTATGATAAATAAATAAATAAAACCCGCAGCTGGATACCTAATATCTGAGGTTAAAACACCTTAGCCTTACGGATTGATAAGTAAGCTTGATGCCTAACTGATTTAATTTATGCTAATTATTTTAAAATTACTTGTGTACTATCATCTTTGTTCATCAAAATGGCTAATGGTTGATAGCATGTTTGACCTTTTGCTAATCTATCCTTATTAGTTTCTTGCCAATGGTTATTTTTGTCTTGAGTCTTGACTAGTTTCAGATATTAGTACAGTTAGAACTAGTTGCCCCTTTGGATCATGTTCAAGTTGTGCAGTTACACTTCGTTTTGTGGAACTAAATCACTAATCAATAGTGTACCATAATTAACTGAAGAAAATTAATTATAAATCTCGGAACATGAAAATAAGGGCACTTATTAGTTATTAGAGTATGCCACAAACATCCACCGCTAAGACTGTCAATTTTATTGATTTCTTGTGCGCTAATTGTATAAAAAGTATCACATACCCGGTGACTCATGAAAGTGAGTTTCAATGATTGTGGTACAATTTATTCCCAAAAGATACAGTTGGGGGGAATCAATAGATGGAACAAGGTTTCTAAGGCTTGATACCAAAAAACATATGGTCGGGTTCATTCCAAGATAAGCACTTTATTCTCAATGAATTGTTCACTTAAAATGTTCAAATTCATATCATCTTCCTGTTCCATGGGATTACAAGTCTTTTAAGTATTGAATGTAAACCTTAGAGAGCAAGAGAACACATGAGAACCAAAATATGGCTGATAATTAAATATAACCACTAATTAATATGAATTTGAACAGGAAGATGAGATTAATATGAATTTAATATATGGTGATTCTTAATCTCATCATTACTAGGTACCATTTAATCAATATACTGATACAGAAAAGAGAATGGAAAACTAACACTCTACTTTATAAGATTAGTATTCACGATAAAGGCTTACTAACATTACCTTGTTTTGTGTAACCTTGATTAGTTATACTAAGTGTTATTTTATCAATACTAATGCAGAAAAAGAAAGCAGACTAGTATCCATGAATGCACACTAACATTATTTACTTTCATGTAACTTCAATTGGCTGCTTTCTATTCATAGTAACTCAATTGATCGAGTAGAGTTAATATTCACATGTTTTTGATTAATAGTCCTAATTTAGCTTAACTGTGTTATCAAGTAAGGACAACAAGACAGCTACAAACAAGACAGCTACAAGTGAAAAGAAAAAGGGAGGGGGTTTTAGCAAACCATGTGCACTTTCTCCCCAACTTCAAAAGCTTGTTGGAGAGCCGCAAATGGCCCGAACAGAGGTACATTACAATATGCTTGTAAACGTATGTAGTTTTAATATGATTTCAACTCAGGTTCTCCTTGTTTGGTGGTTCAGGTTGTCAAGAGAATATGGGCCTATATCAAAGAGAAAGATTTGCAAAATCCACAGAACAAGCGAAAGATTCTATGTGACGAAATGCTACATGAAGTTTTCCGTGTCAAGTCCATTGATATGTTTCAAATGAATAAAGCACTTACCAAACATATATGGCCGTTAGATGAAGAACATGGTATTAACTTGATTTGTTTTTCTTACGCTTATGTGCCAAATGTAGAAGTGGAAAAATGGACAGGCTCAGTAATGGCCCAATAGAGGGTTGGGTCATAATCATTGATTCTTTTATGGGTTCGGGTTAATCTTGGGTGTTGGGCTGACCTAGAACCCTTTGGATTCAAGTTGTATGAATGTTTTTATATATAATTACTTAATTAGTGCCCAGAAAATTATTATTTAAAGAAAATAAACTGCTTAGGCTTTTTTTTTTGTGCTGGAAAAATGACACTTTGAGAGACTTTATTTGACTCTTTTCGCATCAAGCTAAGGTTTTGTCTTGACCCATTAGAAACAAGATGAATCCACAATTGACCAATCATAAGTGCATAGGTCAAAATTGTCACATGTAGTTATAACAGTTAAATTCTCTTGCATACTAACAAGTATTAAAAGGTTAGTCGCATAATTATAGCAGCAACTTTTGAAGACTGTGATTATACTTTATCAAAAAATTACATTAGAAACTCAAGTTTGCGAAAACCGTACTTATTGTAATTAATTTGCATTAAGTATGTAAGTTGAATGCAAAAGCATATTCTAGTAAGATAAAGAAAAGTTATTTTTTTCTCAAACTGCAGCTAGGGTCAAGCCTTCAGAAAAGAAGAAGCAGAATATGCAAGACGAAGAAGGTATAGTCAGCTGTTAAATATAATGCAATTTTGGTTTTTTTCCCAAGAAATGTAAATCAATTTTCTATTAATGTTACTAACCTTTATATACTTGTTTTTTTCAGATGAGCCAGAGCCAAAGGCTAAACGGCAAAAAGCAAAGGGTTCGGGATTTGTTGCTCCACATCCAATATCCGAAGAGTTGATGCAATTTATATATTTAACCTGCATTATGTATGTATGTTGAATGCAAAAGCGTATTCTAGTAAGATAAACAAAAGTTATTTTTTCTCAAACTGCAGCTAGGGTCAAGCCTTCAGAAAAGAAGAAGCAGAATATGCGAGACGAAGAAGGTATAGTCAGCTGTTAAATATAATGCAATTTTGGTTGTTTTTCCAATAAATGTAAGTCAATTTTCTATTAATGTTACTAACGTTTATATACTTGTTTTTTTTAGATGAGCCAGAGCCAAAGGCTAAACGGCAAAAAGCAAAGGGTTCGGGAATTGTTGCTCCACATCCAATATCAGAAGAGTTGATGCATTTCTTAGGTACCGGTGAAAATGAACTATCTCGTGCAGAAGTTGTGAAGAGAATTTGGCAATATATCAGACAGAATGATCTTCAGGTGTTCTTCTACTCTTCTTCCAAGTTTATTTTATTTATTTTGGGTATACATATGGGATTATTGCATGAAAATTTAATGAGTTTTACACAAATGGTTTTTGCGTGTTATGAACTTCAAAACTTACCGTTTAATGTAGCAAACTTTCAATCGTTGCCGTTTATTGTAGAAATCCACTTGAAACTAACTGGGGGATAAGTGGATAACCAATTTGTGCATTTTTGGATCTTTATAAACTCTTTATAAACTAGTCTGAGGCCATATAAATTTTTCCATATCATTTTACTTTTAATTGATATTAAACCAAAAGAACCATTTTGTTTTTGAAAAATTCTTAACATCACCTTTATAAACGAAGTAATAATCATCAATCATGTCAAACACTTGATCGACCACCACCATAACTGTGCCCCGCTAGACCATTATGGTAAAAACCGACTAATTAGTTACACATCAGTTAGTATGTAGTTCATTTTTACATAAACCTATACATGTTCATGTGATAAACCTATACATATTTTCAAAGGATTGACTAAATGGTTGATTGGGGGTATACACCATATAACATTTTTAATTTTATAGTTTGATCACTTTTTGAGTGACTTGCTTTACAGTCAAAAATGTAAGTTCAACAAAAAGGCGTGAGATTAAAATCATACTGTTGGTACAACTATTGTGTTATGAACAAGTTCCATAAGTTGTTTTTTGTTTGTTAATATTTTCACAGGATCCATCCGACAAACGAAGGATTCTATGTGATGATAAGCTAAAAGAGCTATTTAAAGTTGACACGTTTGTTGGCTTCACAGTTTCAAAGCTTTTGACAGCTCATTTCATCAAAGAAGAAAAAGAATAGTGGTATGGTTAGTTGACAAGGTAAGCCAAGTTTTGCAGGATTTGTGCTCATTATGTTGCAAAAAGTGTATATATGTGATCAAAGAATGCTAACCAGTTGGTCAATGGTGTATTCTACTTTTTTGTTTAACATCATTGACAAAAGTTACTACTTTCACTTGCTATAAAAACCATTACTTCAAGATTCTTGGTTCCTGCATGTTTTAGCATGTCACAGAATCATGATTAAGCTTTACTTCGTATTCCATGTCTCACACACACACCCCATCAAACACATAGTTACGGTTTTTGGCTACACATTAGATAATGAGTGGTTAAAGAACCGAAAGGAGACTGCTTTTATCTTGTAATTTTGAGCATGGTTGTGCCCTTCAAGCATGAGAGTCATAAGACCTTTTTCTGGGTATGCTTTCTTCCAGTCAAAGAATGGTCAAATATTGGCAAGGAACAACTTCCATTGCGTGATGTACAAGTTTCTACGAGCATGATTCCCATTTGGGCTTTTGATTAAGAGGGGTTTGGCCTTTTGTTGCCCTTCATGATTTCTGGAAAGCATGTAGAAAAGAGTCCATGCTTTAGTCATCTTCCTGTTGCATAATCATTTTTTATTTTTTTTACTTTTTCTGTTGTATGTTTTTTATTTTTATTAGGCTTGTGAATAGATTTTAACCTATGGGAATGTATTTTAAGACGTGCGATTCGGGTGGTCCAATTTTGAGTGAAGTGACCAAATTGCAATTTGGATTATATATCTTTTACGATTCCTTCTATGCAATGCAAATCCAAGATTCAAAAGAGTATCGGTCCTTCTAGTTATCTTGATTCAAAAGCATATTGGTCCTCTCGTTAACTTGTTCTAATAGGTTAGATAACGGATCAGATTGAGTCGTTACTAATATCATCTAACATATATGTTTAGAAAACATAAAAAGTGTATTCAAAAAGTTAAAATAGCAAGTTTCATATAAAATTGTTGTTTGGTTAGGAATGATTATACAATTATGTATTGGGGCCGTCTCTGAGAGACTCTGGGATCAAAACCCCAACTCCCCATACACTTTTTTTTTTTTCGGTTTCATTTTGTTGGTGGATTCAATGGACTTAGGACGAATTGAAAAAAAAAGAGCTCGTTAGCTAGCCGCAACAAATTAAGTTATATAAACTACTTTTTAAAAATGATGATAAATGTTATATCAATAAATGTAGCAAAAGTTATTGTTCAAAATAATATTAAAATTTGTAAAATCATGTTATCAAAATAACATATTGTAATAGTTAATCGACGATTCATGATGTTTTTTTAGGATTTTTCATAACAAATTGATTGATCAACTTTTAATAGTCTATATTATTTAAAATACAAATAAAACTAAACAAATAAAAACAAAACCTGAAAAATATTTAAAGATATAAATTTAGTAAATACATAATAACAATGAATAATATATAGTAATAGAAAACTAATAATTAAAAACAAAACGTAAAACTAAAAAGGGAAAAAAAATCGCTTGCTCCCAATAGAGAAAATGGAAATACTCTTTTATTTGACTTTTCTAGCATAATTACATTGTTTATTAAAATAATTTGCTTACTTCCAATAAAGGGATACAGTGAAACTACATGTGTCAATGAAAGAATTGTGTATGTCTCGAGAAAAATCCCAAAATAATATATTTTTTGACAATCTACAAAAGATGTGTAGGTAACTTTTTAGAGGGTTAAGTTACATGACTGAATTTATAGATGGTTGATGAGTTTTTTACATGTTTAATAGACTTAATCAATTACATATCATATGATATTTAAACTCTTTTTTTGAACTATTTATAATTTTTTCTAAGAATTTTGATAGCTTGCAATGTTTAATGTACATCGTAAAGGTTCTAGTTATATATTAGTTAACTTGAGGTTCGTTTTTGTTGGTTCATGAACACAAACGAATGAAAAAGAATACATTTTTATATTCGGTTATTTGTTCGTAAACTGTTGATTAAATAAGTGAATAAACATAAACAAAAGTTCCTATTCGTATTGGTATTGGTATTTGTATTTGTATCCGTATAGTTCATTTACAACCGTAGATAATTGATGGATTGAAGGGACAGTGGATGGTTGGATAAAAGCTTGGAAAGAGGACGAGTGGCTTTTTATATATATAGAAAGTGGAATCTTTTTATACGTGGGACCTCACCAATATACAAAGGGAAGGGAAACCACAACCGTTGGTATGTGGCGAACCGATTCCCCCGGCCGACACACTTCAAGATTCTCTCTTTCTTACCACTTCTTTCTTTCTTTCTACCTAATTTTCTTTTGGAAAAACAAACACACACACAAGTACTGTACCATACGAAATATGTTTTCAATTATAATTTAGTATGTTCTTTCATAAATTATATTATAAACTTTATTGAATTCATATTATGATGATATGCATTTAACCCTGTTTAGGTCACGTATAACCATGGACAGAGCTAGAGAAATGATTGAGTGGAGTCATATTTAAGATTAATCAAGAATTCAAGATTGTATAGGAAATCAACTGGTTCATAACTAAGATTAAACTAAATAGGATTTTTCTAATGACAGTCCTTAGGGTTGTCAATAACCTGTATAAAAAACTTGTACCTTCCGTATCAAAAGCCCACCCCCTGAATTTTATGATAAAAGTACAACTATTTTATGCACGTTAATGACAGCCCTTTAGCAAAACCCAACTAAATAAACATTAAACTTATCCTAATACGCCGCAATACACAAAAAATGCATAAGATATATATGGGGTTAGTGGGTTCATGACACCTCACTGGATTACCACTAGTTCTGTCCTTGCATATAACTGAGCTAAAAAGATTTGTTGTCTTCAAATAATTCTAGTAGCAAGGAAAAAATAACAAATTTACCTGTTCCTGATATGTGTCTTTATGTATTTTAGTTTTTTCTTTTCTTATTATCTTTTTATTCTAGCATTTGTCATCATTTTATACCTCTAAATATTATAAGGAGAAAATCTTAAAATATTAGCTTAGAACCAACTCAAAACCATCTTTTATTGTCACATGTATATATATGACGTTTTTGGGATATATAGTTGACTAAACAATTAAATTATTTGTTTCTTCAATTTAGATTAACCACTTTACGTTAATGGATTGGGTGTTTTGACACTGACTTTATGTTTGTTGATTAAGCTTAAATCTAGATTAATGTAATGTAAATGATTTGGTTGTGAGTTTATATCTACTATTTGAGATGTAATTGAGAATAGGTAAAATACCATATGACCGGCTTAAAGAACGTTTGTAACTTTGATAAAAGTAAAAACGTGTTTTCCTAAGATCCTTGCTAATAAAAGTGGTAATAGCTAGTGATTGTATATGATACACGAAAGACAAAATAACATAATTTCAAGATGGAAAATGACAAACTTGTCGCTTAAATTGATACATTTACTATAATGTATAAGTTTTACAGCACATTATACAACTACGTAATACATAACCGTAATAAATTTATCAAATTTATCGGTAAATTTATCACCTCCCTTTATAAATATCTAAACCAAGATAACGTATTTTAGATAATGCTCGTGATAAATGTATCGTGCATGATTTGTTTTGTATAGTGAAAGATGATCTTTTGAAGATTAAGTGAATGGAGCAATAAAAAGTTGTTTGAATGCATATACAATCCATGTAACCTTTTTCGGACATAACCCTTTTTATAGACAATACACACGCTTTTATGTTTTAATATATATTCTGTTTTTATTAATGGCCGGCCACTTTGATATTGTTGTGTAATTTTAACAGGCAAATGTCAGGCCTGTAAATAAACCGAACGAACAGTTTAACTTAATGAACAGTTGTGTTCATGTTCGTTCATTTGTATTCATGAACGAATGTTCACGAACATAAACGAACGAATACAAACAAACAAACACAAATGAACAAACATATAATCATAAGTATTGAAATTCAAATTCAATATTACAAAATATCCACCGCCGAAATTTTTTACCGAACATTCCTAATTATGATTTTAGTATTAAACATTCGTCTAATAAAAAAAATTAAAGAGGTTAATATCCAAAAAATCATTTCCAAAATACATGCTTAAAAGCTTTAACTTTGAGCCCAACATCATACAATCACATTCTTTTACCATCCATCATCCTGAGATAGTTAGGAAAAATATATATACTATTAAGAAAATAAAATAACAAGATGGACAAAACTAGCACAAAGTATATTTAAAGTATAGATGGTTATGTATTAAATTAATATATATAGTCATAAATAAAAATTATATTTACATATAAACAAATATATTTGAACAAATGTTCACGAACATAAACAAACGAATGTTCACGAACACATTATCTAACGTTCATGAACACAAATGAACAAACGGGGGCTATGTTCATGTTGGTTCATTTAACTAAACGAACGAATACGAACGAACTTCCCCCCGAATGGTTCATGAATTGTTCACTGAACGTTCAGTTCGTTTACAGCCTTATGTACCTTAAAAAATTGCACAAATATATCATAATAACAATGTAAGCGATGTATAAATTAGTTTTTGTGTTATACGAATCACTTTCCATCTTAATACCCCAAACCGATGGCCCATATTTTTCTTATAAAAAAAAGGTTACTTGATGGATGACGTTTTTTCTTCAAGTTAAGTTGATTAGCTAGAGTTTATGTTTATCACAAAATAACTTTTGGTTCAACAAGTTGTAATTCAGTTGGAATTTAACGTGTTTTTTTTTTCTTTAAAAAATAACTTGGTGGATTTTTCATTACCAATGGTTAAGAATCGATGGGTTAACTTCATTCGATAGTTCTTAATTATTCTTCATTACCACATGTGATTAAGTTTGTTTACATGTAAAAAGTTAAAATATTTAAATGATAATAACAAAAAAGAAAAACTGAAAGAAAAAAAAAAAATAGACTTTTTATTCATATGTAATTGAATTTGTTTATATGTGGACTTTTTAGACTATTCATTTATGAACGTATCAAATAAATGTATTTTTACAAGTTTTCAACTTTTAATTTATTTTCATTTGAATCCCCTTACTCGTAATATATGAATGAACTTACTCATACGTGGATGTTAAAAGATAACGTTAACAAGTAATGTTAAAGTTTTTCTAAATTCTAAAACAAAATTTCTATCAAATGAACCTTTCACACCAATTAACAGATAACAAACAGTGATAATAAGGTTTTTCTTTGTACCACTTTGTTCACCTCATCTAGGTAAATCATCTAGATTGTTATGACGTACCCACTTTCTTCACATTTTCTTATAAATTTATAATATACAATTAGATACATATTAAAAACTAGCAAGATGTTAAAAAAGAACAAGTTTCATGGTTATTAACTTTTTACCAATTACTCATATATTATTATTATTATTATTATTTTTTGAACAACGTTTAATTACCAATTACTCATTTAAAGAACTCATAAGGATCAATAAGTGATCGAAGATAGAAAAGATAACTTCAGCTCGTTTACACAGAATTTCATTAGTCCATTATATGATGTATCTTATTTCCGACGATTTGAAAAGACATAAAAAACCTTAGCTGAAATGAAACATGTAAAAAGACTTAAATTAATGGTCTAAAACTGCCCAAAAGGTTCAAATGGTTACAACTTACAATCTATCAAACCACAATATAAAATTGAGATCTCTTTTATTAACATACTTTTTTTTATAGTTATTATCATTAATCCATATTATATTATTTAAAGATTTAGGGATGAGCACAGTTGGACATAAACCAACTAAACCAGATAAATCGGAGCAGTTGGATGGTTGGTCGCGATGACCAAAAAAAACTTGGACTGCCGGCTTGTTTTTCTCATAAACTATTCTTACGTGGTTCGTGGTTTTAAAAGTTAAGCCAACCTTTTAAACTAAATTGGGCAATTAAATTAATATATATTTATAGATATATGTGTTTATATTTATATTTATCAATATCATGACTATGCCATGATACTCTTATTATCTTCTACTTTTAGTATAAATAATTAAAAATTGTGACATATATGAACATATTACTGTGTGTTTTTATTTATTGAATTTTAAAAAGTCATTACCGTTAAACCAACTAAATCAAATCGGCTTAATTGGTTTTGATTGATTTGGTTTGAGATAACGATCTGGACGGTTTGATTTCAAAAAAACATTAGAACATTTAAATAAATTTGCCTGAGATTCCAAATTAAAACTAGCCAAACCAGACCATACACGTCATGTTTGGAGTATTTATAACATAAAACATGGAACAAATTAAAGTGTTGGCAGTTACCCAAACGGACCAAATTAACAATCACTTCACTTGACCTAAATTTATTTTAACCAATCCGCTACTCATATTTTTCATAGGTTAACATAGCTAACATCATACGGACTCTACAAGATCAGAAAACATGAAAGGAAGAAAGCTAGTGAGTGGAATTCATTGGACTCAAACTACATCATGATTTGTGCTACCCAATTAGTTGGGAGGAGGGAGTACGTGTATCCCCCTCCCTTCTCTCCTCATTATTCACACTCTCTCTTCTAATTTTCCATCCGTCTCCCATTCTCCTCAATTATAAGGAATGCCTCTTTCCTCTCTTCTCTCATCCTATTTTCTTTTTCTTTTTAAACTTCAATGGTCGAAAACAGAGAGAGAGAGAGACGCGCGGTGGTCGCTAAGGCACACAATAACAACCTACATGTACATTATCCAAAACACAATTACAGTATAATAAATAAGAATTACATTTGTAATATATATTAGCAGATATCAATCGTTGTACTGTTAGAATGTTGCATATATATTTGGTACCTAGAGAAACTTATTATTGTATAGTTTTAATTTAATAATACTTAAAATATGAATTGATATAAAATCATATATATAAAATAACATTTTTTTTTTTTATGTATTTTAGTTTTATGTTTTTAAAATAAAAACTAACGCTATCATAACTCAATGCATAATACACAAAACATAATCAAGTAATTGACTTGAACATAGAACCTATTCGTTTGATGCAAGGAATTGAACACGTATATCAGTACATGCATGTGTAATTATAGTATCTGGTTTTTCAAAGGACTAATTAAAATTTTGAAGCATAAACTAATACAATTGAATATTAGACAAAGTTATATATACTTCTAAAATAACTATAGCACAATTAATTAAATATCAACAAAAAGATCGATAAGAGTGAAATGACATATATTAAAGTGACCAAACTCTCACGAATTATTGACTATTAATTAATTAATTAATTATTAGGGGACATGCAATGGTCTAGTCTAGTGACTTGATTTTATAACATGATAAATTACGTGCTTCTAATTAATCTCAAAGCTAGCTAATCAAACAGATTCGGATAAAAATAACACGAATATATATGCATGCATATGGGGATGAATGGATGATTCAATGGATCTTTCTTTTTCACGATTAGAAGGTTTTAGATATTCTCTTGCATGCAGCCATATAAGCATTATATTATAGGGGAATTCATCAATAATTCCAAGTATTCATGGTCCCGTGTAAATTCCCCTTACGATGTATATATGTTGTCGTTTTCCAATGTTCGTGATAACTTCAGTATTTCAATTGTTGCTTAAACAAATTAAACAAAAAGAAAACAATAATATATTACCTGATATATGTTTAATTATATCACCATATATATACAATAGATTGTTTAAATTAGGTTCGACATATAAGATCAACAACATATCAAAATGTTATGATCGATCATGCTTGACAACTTGATCGAAACATCATTTCTTGTTGTTCGTACAACATTGATAGATCGACCAGGTCACCTCCCCGCCCCAACCAACGATAACATTGTTTAGAGTAACTCAACGGTCTAGCGTCTGTACATTTTGATAAACGTCACCATATAACTCAAACCAGCTGCGATGTAATTTTAGAATATGCATTATTATACTGTCTATGTTTTTAAATTTTATTGGTAATTAAATTGGTTCATCTTTTTCCTTAAAACATCAAAGACATTTAATAGTTTTATGCTTAATTACCTTTTATTCTCTATTTTAATTTTTATAGCATGCCTATCAAATATATGTAATAATTTTAAGAGTTAATTACTGAAATGGTACCTGTGGTTTTCAAAAATTTCACGTTTAATGCCTATTAGATTAAAATTACACGAA
>JAOEHQ010015197.1:0-15482 GCA_025447715.1 Asclepias incarnata
GTGCCAAGCGGGGATCGAACTTGGGACCTTAAGGTCACCAAGTGCTTCCCTTACCACTAGGCCAATTCCTTGTTGGTGTATTAAATCCATCTATTAACAATATAGCTTGTTATTGTTGCAATATTAATATTCATATTCAATAAATGAAGGAATTTGTCGGGGCATTGGTTAATATGTATTTAATGAACTCAAACTTTTTTAAAAATATGCATTAATGATTTATATAAAAATGATAATTATTAAATTGAATTAATGATCGTTAAATGTATTTTTTGATTATTTAAGAAAAATTAAGTTTATTAAATACTATTTTCAAGATTAATCAACATAAAGCCGGTTCCTATCCACTCGGCGTGTAGTTGGCATTTGATCAGCGTGCTCGACATGATAGGCACGAGCTTGACATCAGGCTCGGCGTGTCTTTGATAGGCATATTTTTCTTCTTTATTTAGAACCACACACAATCACATCACAAAATGAATCCTAAGACTACTCGGTATAAGGCTTCTAAAATGAAGGGCGTCTTGTTACACGTGGCAAATACGTAAGAGGAGAAGAAGCCCCAAAAAATGATGAAATAAGGAGGCAATGGGCGGCATATATATATATATATACTATACATACATATATATATATATATATACACACACAACATACACACAAAGGGGCGGCAAGAATTAGCCGGAGTTTCATTTTTTTTTTGCTTCAAAACGCCCCTGGGGTCCTATTAGGGGGCGGCAAGGGGCTTCAAGGGGCTTCAAACATGCCCTTGACGCCTTATACCTGATAGCCTAAACCATAATCACACACTCTCTCAATCCATAATTTTAAAAAACTATATTGTGTAAAGAACACAGAATAAAATGTTAAAAAAAAAAAACACAGAATAAAGTTATTCTATTTAATTTGAATAAAAGTATAAAAGTATTTCACATAAAAATAATGTTTTTTCGCTTTTGTCTTTTTTTGTTATAACACCTTTGTTTTACTTAGACTTCTGGATTCTAAAACAAACATCACACACACACACAAACAAACCAATATATACATACACACACACACACAACCCCTCTATATCTATATTGTGGCCGTCGTTTCTTCACCGGTAACCATCTATTCCTTTTCCCGTCAATACCCCAGATCCCATATCTAACTTTATTCCACACCCACAAAAATCCAACCAAAATTTCAATCAATCAAATCCCAGAAAAATGGGAGGTGTGACGTCATCAATGGCGGCCAAGCTAGCTTTTTTCCCACCAAACCCACCATTTTACAAAGTAATAACAGAGAAATCAAGTGGGTTAATGCTGTTAGACAGATTCCCACACAGGGAAAACGTCGACGTTTTGAAGATTAATACAAGGCGTGGGAATAAAATAGTTGCAGTGTATGTTAGGTATCCAATGGCTACAAGAACTATACTTTATTCACATGGAAATGCAGCTGATATTGGTCAGATGTATGAGCTTTTTGTTGATTTGAGTATTCATCTCAAAGTTAATCTCATGGGGTTAGTAATTAGTTTCTATTCTTTCAATAATCTTTTTTTTTTTTAATAACTTTTTTTTTGCCTTAATTTTTTTTTTTTTCTTTCTAAAAAATTGTTTCTTGTTTTTGTGTGAATTGTTGCAGTGTTAGGTTGTGTAAATGAAGGAATTGGTTAATGGGTAATTGATGATTTGATTTAGGGTTTTAAATTCCCATATAAAAGATTTGATCTTTTTGTAGAAAAATAGGATTTTGCTAAAAATATTGTACATGAAAAATAATCGTTTCCTAAAAATAAGGATTAGCAACCATGTAGATTAATTTTGTTAGTGTTAACCATAGCTGTAAGGGCTATAGTTAGCAATATCCATAAGTTATGTAGTGCTGAATTAATTTATGGGAAATTGATGATGATTTTTTAGGGCTGGAAATTACGCATCTTTTTGGAGTTTTTCAAGTATCTAGAACATAAGTGTCGCCAAATCATTTCAAGTTAGGGGGTGTTTGGGATTGCTTTTCCGGGGAGAGGATGTTTGCAAAATGCATATGATCAGAAAATAGTGTTATGTAAATCGTCTGAAAAAAAGTGTATATTGCGTTTTCTTAGAGAAAAAATGCAGTTTTGAAAAAGCAGATTGAGACCGTTTTATATATTTTTTTAATTTTTAAAACGTCTGTCTTGCATATGCTTCCAAAAAAACACTCCAAAGGTCCACATAATACTGGAAAGTGGAAACTTTGCTTTCAAGTTAATAGGGGTTATTTAGATCTTAATTCCCACATAAAAAATTGATCTTTCAGTAAGGAAATCGATGACAAATCTTAAGGTTTGAACTTGAGCATTTTGGAGTTTATCAATGACTTAGAACACTAGTCCTGTAAAATCTGGTAAAGTGTAATCCACATAATACTAAGTATATATTTTGCTTTAAATACATGAACTTGATCATCAATATTAACATTGGTTAAGTAGGTCGAAACTTTGAAACACGTAGGTTTTCAAGACTATGTTCTCGGAAGTTAGTTTTCTGGTCATTTGACATTTTTGGTGTATTTTAAAGTTCGATTACTGTTGTGTTAATGCAGCTATGATTACTCTGGATACGGGCGGTCGACAGGAAAGGTGCATAAACGATTGGAATTCTGTAAAGATATTGAAATTGTATTTACTAAGAATGAAGCTAAAATGTTACATGTATGCCGTGTTTTCTTGCTTTTTGCAGCCAAGTGAGCATAACACGTATGCAGATATTGAGGCTGCTTACAAGTATTTGGAAGAGACTTACAATACAAAGCAAGAAGATATCATTCTTTATGGTCAATCTGTGGGGAGTGGGCCCACTGTGTATCTTGCTGCTCGTTTACCTCGATTAAGAGCTGTTGTTTTGCATAGTCCTATATTATCGGGCCTGCGAGTCATGTACCCTGTTAAGCACACATATTGGTTTGACATTTATAAGGTATCAACTCGTTGCATTATTCTGATAGATTGTTTGTAAAGTTATTTATTTGAACTTATGATTCTTGATTTGATAATGTGCAGAACATTGATAAAATTCAATTCGTGAAATGCCCTGTCCTTGTCATCCATGTAAGCAGCATTCTTCTAATCCTTTTTTCTACGCAAAACACTTTCTTATCACTTCCGGTTTCCTTCTAATAACAATCATATTGTGGATGAATATGAGTCGGCTTAATCTGCCCATAACAAGCATTGATAACTTAAACGCACTATTATGGGAATCAACTAAATGGGGCCACATTCTGGTCATAACCTTCCCACACCTTAGAGTTGAAATTCACAAATTTAAAATGTAAAGAATATTAGGCCCATTATGTTTATCTTGTAAAAAAACATAAGACTGAGTATTTGGGTAAAAAGGTTTGAAAAGTATAATGAACGCTTGAGAAAATCGAAGGTCCAATTCAAGACTTCAATAGAAAATCTCAAAGTGGTCAAGAAGTCAAAATCATTACTTTAGGTGAAAGCAGTACAAATTCGACTAAAATGTTTGAGTTTTGCCCAGGAATCCTCATTTTGTTATTTAGCACGTAAATTCTGTAGTTTGTTTTATTGTTGTTACATTTGTGAACAAAACAAATATGTGATATTGATTCATTTGTTTATGCAACTGTGAGGAGAATAAGATGACATTAACTAAAGCTAGGATAGAGAATGCGGATAAATGTTAAGAATGAACCGGGACAAAGTTTTCTCATATGATAAATTCTTCCAATTATATAGACTTTTGGCAATCATCTTATTTTGACTGGACTGTCAAATGTTGTAAAACTCGCAGGGAACTTCTGATGAGGTGGTAGATTGTTCTCATGGGAAACAACTCTGGGAACTATGCGAAGAAAAGTATGAACCACTATGGATCAAAGGCGGAAAACACTGTAACCTTGAACTCTTTCCAGAATACATCAAACACCTGAAAAAATTCATCTCGAATGTTGAAAAGCCACTTTCATCACGCAGAAGCAACAATTCAAGGAAAAGTGTGGACCAATCCAGCATGACAGCCCATCATTACCACCACCACCACCATTCCAGTAGGAGGAAGAGCACAGATTGCTTTGAAGCTCCAAGGAAAAGCACGGCCAGGAAAGAGAACTTGGACTTCATTAGTGAGCTACATGAGTTCAAGTTTGATCAGATGGATGACAAAATTGGTGAGAAATTTGAAAAAATGAGAATACCTTATGAGCATATGGAGAGGTCTAGGAGGAGCGTGGACACGAAGCCTGAATGGCCCCGTATGAGTGTGGATTGTATTGATAGAATTCGTAACTAGTTATATAAAAATTGTAAAATTACGGAAAGTGTAGAGGGAAAGGAGGTTGGTGGTGTTGGGGTTTAATTTGTGTATTTTTTTTTTTTGTTTTGTTATTGTGGAAAGTTGTTCTTACTTGGGGTTCAAAATGTTGTAGTTGTACTAGTTCATTCAAGCTGAATGTTGATGATAATTTGACTTGTTATCTGATCTTTGTAAATCCTATTCCTATATATATGCATTACAAATTGAACTCACGTTTACCTATCGATATAAAAAGGAAAAAAAGGAATTACTACATGTATTTTTTACTTTGAACAACAATTTCCTTGAAAAACATGCAAAACCTTCCGGCACTAGCCTAGTCATGGAATCAGAGAGAGGAATTTGGGATATTTTGTGAATTGGATTGAAAAATGAATTAAGTTACATTGATAGAAGTCAAGGCTTCTATATATACACAACTACTTCAACTAACCTCCTCTAACAACTTTCTAACTAACACACACACATTGTTGCACCTTTATGGACCATATAAACCCCGGAGGACCCGGACCAAAAAGGATCAGGCCTAGTCCCAGGCCGGCCCAACAGTCTTTGTCTAGAGATTACCTGTTGTGGTGGCTTCTAGGATTCATTCTTCCCTCCATACTTGGGCGGTTTGGCTTGGTAGTAGGATGCCTGGGGTTTTCTCCTTTCTTTGCGTAGGCGGTAGTTGGCTTGATAAGCGGTAGTTTGCCTGGTAGGGGTATGTTTAGGACCCTACTTTAGATAGGCTTTCCTAATCATATGTCTAAGGCATTCATATGCTTGTATGCATGTATGTGTCTTACTTGATTTGCTTTTGGATTTTATAGGCATGTACGCCTTACTTCTTAGTTTTAGGGCCATCTTTAAACTAGTTAGTCTATAGGTTTATATGCTTCAATTTTTATTGTCGCTGTAATACTTTTCTGATTTACAGGGATACATAAACACACACATGCGTTGTACACTATCTCGTTGGCCGGAGGTCTTCCTGAAAACAGTCTCTCTACCCTAGGTTTGAGGCAAGACTTTTTATATCATACCTCACCTATACCCCGGTCATACCGGGATTGGGTACAGTTGTTTTTGTAACTTATGGACAATATGTGATCTAGTCGTACACATATCTATACATGTTATTTATTTTATTTCAAATGTGAATGGTATAGACGATGCACATATTAAAATTGGGTGATTAGTTGAAAATGTGATTAGAGATATGAGCGCATGTGCATCAATAGTTGTATGAGCATATGAGCATATGTGCATGGACAAACATATGAGCATGTCTCTCTCATCGTCATTTGTATGCAAGTATGCACATAAACAGTGTTATGAGCATATGTATGTAAGTATATTATAAATGAATGGTTCATGGGATTAGGTGGTGATCACATGTGCGTGAACAATCATACACGTATTTAATTTGTAAATGATGTTTATGGGATTAATTGGTTTATATTTATGTTTACATGTTCTGAAGTTAACACATAAAAATATGTTCAATACATATTTATTTATTTAAAACATCATAATCTAAATATCATAATTAAACTTTCTAAATAATTAAAACATAACCCCTCATTTTTTTTCCATTTATTTACAAATATGCCATTATAATTATTTAAATTATCTGGTATACCATTTATACCCTTATAAGCATAATCCCCTCATTTTTTTTGTTCATTTATTTACAAATATGTCATTATAATTATTAGTCTTTGATCATTCTCATCTAATGGTTATAACTGATTCAAAAGGTTCCTTAAGGTTCTTGACTTTTTAGAGATTCTCAAAATAACTTATTCCATATGTATCTATATATATAACTAAGACAGGATATGAACGAGCTTATGTGGCACCTTCATTTAGCTTACAAATAGGATTTTTGTTTATTTGTCAATTGTTAGATAAGTAGTCTTTATTTAATTGTTATTTAAGTGTCATTTGTACGTACACTCATCCCATTTAATCTTACATGACATTCTTAGTTAGCCTTCTTTGTACTTATCTCTTTGTAATCTTTCAATTTATTTAACCTCTTTGTATTTAATGTGTATCTATAGTTTTGTTTCATACTTATCTTTTTGCAATCTTTCAATTTAATTAACCTCTTTGTATTTAATGTGTATCTATAGTTTATAATTTTGTATATTTGAAACCGTAGGTTAGCATGATTTTAGATATATATGTAGGTTAGCAACTAATAAAATATATAGGCGTGTTTAACAATGATAAAAGTGTGGGATCTGAACAAAGGTTCCTGCATCAATACCATTATATTCCCAAGGAACTGCAATGCCAATTCTTTCAATGCAGATGGGGGTCTAATTTTTCCGGTCATGTTGATGGACACATCAGGTTGTGGGATATACAGAAATGGAAGCTACTGAGTGAGGTGGCTGCACATTCTCATGCTATTACGTCTATTTATCTGTAAATGGGAATACGCTATTAGCAAGTGCGAGAGATATTTTGCATAAATTTGTTTGATATAAGGACTCTTGAAGTTTGTGGGACGTTACAAGCGAGAATAAAGTTGCATCTAGCTGGAGCAGATCGTGTATTAGCGCAGACAATAGGTACATTGCTGCTGGATCTGTTGATGGGTCTGTTCATGTCTGGTCAATATCCAAAGGTAATGTAGTGAGCACTTTCAAGGAACACACGGGGCTTCAGTATTGGAGTGGTCTTGGAAACCTCTAGCCACTTCGAGCAAGAACGGAATCATCTGTGCATGGAATCATTGACATGATGGATCCCCTTGTTGACCCCATGAGGTACGCCATATTAGAGGTTAGTCCCATGTTGAATATATATACAGGATCAGGTGCATCAGTTTTATATAACTGTGCTTTGTGAATCTTCGTGCATCAGTTTTATACATCTTGATCATGATCTAATGGTCAAGATTTTATCCTATTTGTTCTACTCTAATACTTGTTTTACAATAACTAACACCCCTCTCTCTCTCTATATATATATATATAATATATACAAATGTGTGTATTGAATATGGCTAAACTAAAACTAAATCTTATTAACCTTATCCTTACCTTTATGCACCTGATTATCAGATTGTTCAAATGGTAATATTCTGATATGGATCTGCCGGAATGATATGCAATAAAAGTATAAGGGTGTTAAGTGTCTTTTTTAATAATAGTTTCTTATTCTTGGTAACTACTTGTTCACCAAGTTAGGTACTTAGGTTAAGTCTATTAATAAGGTCTTGCAACCATTGTGTTTAGTCAGGAAATTATATGTCGGTTCTGTCGAACTAATTAAGAGTCACTGGAACTCTAATCCAGTTTAGAAGTTGCTAGAACTCGAATCTAGTTTTCTCTCCTACTCTCTGTTTTAATCAGTTGGTACACATCATATTCCCTTTGAAAACGACATCCAAATACAGTCTTAAGCTTTAAAAAACTCATGTTAGCCTTTGCTTTTGACAAGCTCTTTTATATATCATACCAAAATGCAACTCTTTTCTGAACATAGTAACCAGTATTTAGTTTGGGCTTTATTTGTTACTCAGTGAAAGATTGTTGATGGAGATTGAATAGTGAAAAGTAGGCACTTTTTTCTCCTTGGGCTAGCAAATTATCATGAGAACCCTCCTCGACAACATTGCCGTTGTCAATCACAACTATTTTCTTTGATCTTTGTATAGTAGATAACCGATGAGCTATAATCACACATGTCCTACCAACCATGGTTTTCTCCAAAGCATCTTGGACAACAGTCTCTGATCTAACATCTAG
Organism: Asclepias incarnata; assembly: GCA_025447715.1. NCBI lineage: Eukaryota > Viridiplantae > Streptophyta > Magnoliopsida > Gentianales > Apocynaceae > Asclepias > Asclepias incarnata. Next base: position 8,060 of record JAOEHQ010015197.1, read on the forward strand.
TGCACTCGTTGCCTCATCCAGTAGTAAAATGGATGGATTTTTCAGGATTGCTCTCGCAATAGCAATTCTTTGCTTCTGCCCCCCTGATAATTGTGTACCTCTTTCTCCACAAACTGTGTCATACCCATCTTTCAAGGAACTGTCACAAAATCAAATCATTTGATCATCTTTACAGATTTTTTGGATACATCATAAGATACTAATCAGAAGTTGCAAGATGGGAAGAATGCGTAATGGGTTGAAATGGCTAACTTTTGTACTTGCTAAAATGGGTCGGTTTAGGTTGATCTAAAACACTTTTTTTCCACAAATTTCAAATATTTAACTAATGTGTCAAATATTATTTACACATGTATTGTTTCTACAATAACCTAATTTTTTTGACCAAGTTATTTTAAGAGGCTTGATGCATTTAAAATATACTTTAAATGAGTTCCTACCCGTTTTTCGTGTTGACTCATTTGACCCGTTCTCTGTAAATGTCATTTATCTATTTGACTCGTTAGAGATACAACACAACTCAAGTCGATCCATTCATAAGTAAATGCGTCGAAGTTACCCACCTCTAATATTTACCATAAGAAAGAGGGTGTATAGAAAATACCTTATAAATTCATGGATATTGGCAAGGCTTGCTGCTTGAATTATCTCAGCTTCTGTTGCATTCTCTTTCCCGTAGGCAATATTTTCTTTTACAGTTCCTGAAAATAGACTAGGCTCCTGGCCAACCCATGCAATAAAGGACCGTAACGCTTTAATGTTGTAGCATTTGATATCAACACCGTCCACTTCCACAGATCCCATTGTCGGGTCATAAAATCTCTGAATCATTCCAATAATTGTTGATTTTCCAGATCCACTTACTCCAACAAGAGCTGCAACTTCTCCAGCTTCGATCTTCAAACTCAAACCTTTAAGAACCATCTTTGTTGGTCTTGTCAGGTAAGTAAACTCCACCTCTTTTAGTTCTATCTGCCCGATTATCATTTTCGGAGTGAGAACATTATGCTGTAATGGGTCAGTTTTCATCTTACCATCTCTATTTAGAACTGTAAAGATCGATTTTAAGGCATTTGTTCCTACAGATATATCTCCTGTCATGCTTCCTGCCTCGGCTATTAATATCCCTGCTGTTACCACAATGAAGTAAGTCTGAAATAGATTTTGGTATGTGATGTCACCATGGTACAAAAGCTTCCCTCCATACCAGTAAAGTATGGCTATGTTACCATTTGTTAGGAATTGTCGAGTGAATAAAGCCATCCCTGCATATAATGGTTGCTTCTTGCTCTCTTTTTTTGGACCGTTTTGTGTATCTTCAAATAATTTCATAACCTGGTCTTGAGAGTAATATGCGGTGATGAGTCTGTGATTACTAACAGACTCACTTGCTATTCCACAGCTCTTGTTTCGTGCAATCAAAATTTTCCTGGACATGTTTCTTGTCATTACTACTTTCAAGTAGAAACTACCGATGATGAGTAGTTGCAAAGTCAAAGCTACACTAGCTAGTCTCCAAGACAATAACATCCCCCAAATGGTTGCTAAAATAGAGGCTGAAATTGACTGGGCAAAAAACGCCAGTCTATCAGCTACAAGATTCCTTACCATTAGTGTCTCAGTAGATAGTCTTGAACATAGGGCCCCGGTGCTGTTGTCTTCTTGATCAAACCATTCGATCTCAAAGGTCATAATCTTTTCAAAGATTGCTGATCTGATCTTCTTTGTCAAGTTTTCTCCCATTATTCCAAAATAGTAATGCTGAGTCACACTGGAAATTATGGCAGAGACAGAAATGGTCATGAAGGCGAAGCATAATGATCTTGTTTGAGATTTGATTTGGTCATGATCGGTGAGAAAGAATATGGACAGCATTACTGCTTGAAAGCATGCAACCAATGGTTGCACTGAACCACTAAGAAGAGCACCAATAGCTCCCATTAGAGTTGACTTCCATTCAGGTGCAGTCATCCGCATTAGGTGCCACCATGATGGCTTGGTGGATTCATCTTCTGATTGTCGGTAAGTCACTTCTTCGAAATGGGATTTGGCGAGTTTCTGCTCCTCTACTGTTTCATCTTCTGCTACTGGAGTTTCCATGTTTTTAGCTTTGATTTCTTCTGATGGTGGTGAACTTTGACCGTATATAACCCTTGTCTTCTGCACCTGCACCATGATCGAGTATGGTCCGCTAACGTTTTGAATAAGTTCTTCATGTGAACCAGACTCTATCACTTCCCCTGATTTTATGACAACAATCAAATCTGCATGACGGACTATAGATAACAAATGTGCAATGACTATTGTTGTTCTTCCTACCGAGGCTCGTGTCAAAGCTTCCTGTACTGCTTTCTCAGAATGCGAGTCCAAGGAACTAGTGGCTTCATCCAGGAGAAGGATTTTCGGTTCTCTAAGCAATGCCCTTGCGATGGAAATTCGTTGCTTCTGCCCTCCTGACATCTGTGTTCCTAATTCTCCCACCTGAATAGACAACTTATTAAAAGCATTGCCATTTTTTTTTTTAATTTGCTGCTATTAGAAAATCCGGTGGTATTAGAATACATGTAGTAGCGATGTAACGTGTTCGCAAAAAACTTGAAAGGGTGATCTTTTTTAACTATTGGCATATAGCTATGTAATGTATTTTTAAATAGCAAATGAGCAAATACCAGCAGATTCAAGTTATGCTTACCAATGTGTTATACCCGTTCGGTAGTTGTGTGATGAAGTTGTGCGCATTGGACTTTTTAGCTGCTTCTACAACTTCATCAATTGAAGCATCTTCTTTACCGAATAGGATGTTCTCTCTGATAGTTGTTGCAAATAGTATAGGCTCTTGGCTTACTAAACCCATCTGACTTCTTAACCACTTTACCTGGAGTGACTTTATGTTAACTCCATCCAGTAATATCTCCCCCTCTATTGGATCATAGAATCTTTCCAGCAGATTGACCATTGTTGACTTACCGGAGCCACTTTGGCCAACTAATCCTACGGTCTGACCAGTCTCTATCTTGAGGTTGACATTTTTTAGAACCAGGCTTTCTGGTCTTGATGGGTAAGCAAAGTCAACATCTTTGAACTCCAGCTCACCTTTAACAATGGATATTGTTGTGCCTTGTTCGTCTGTTGAGTCTATGCTCGGCACCCTGTTAATAATCTCATTAACAAGAGCTGCTGAAATCTTGGCTTCAGCAAAATGCTTGATATTCATTAAAGAAGCTCCAAGACCGCTGTAATGGTTAGTGAAACTGATGTTTAGTACTAGTCTGTTTCTGTAGGTAAATTCGACACATTTAATCGTGAATAGGTTGATTCAGGGTTATGTCTTTTCTTTAATGGGTAAAATAAGAAACTAACTTAAAATGAAACGAGTCACAAGTGTAATCAAAAGTCATGAAAGTGAATTTTTAACGGATGTCTGACCAGTCTCCCCTTTAACAATGAATTCTTAATATGGTTTTCCTTATATTTGATACAATGAGTATTTTTAGTAATAAATAAACTGTTTGAGAAAAAGTGTCTCAGGTCAACCCGATCCTATCCATTTCACCGTTTTGACATAAAACCCAACCCACCCAACCCACCCAACCCTCCCATCTTGCTACCTCCAGTTTCGCTTAGTAAAGAATATGAGTTATATACTTACAATCCTCCATAGACAATGCACAAACCAGCACTGAGAATATCTCCACCTTTGACTCCTTTATTAATGACCAAGATGCTCCCATACCAACTCATTAGTGCAAAAATAGAAAATATGATACCAAAGCTTCCGAAAACCATTCCCTTCAATAAACCTTGTTTAATCCCAAGAGTTAGAGTTGATTCTAAAGCAGCTGAAAAACGCCTCACCATCTTTTCCTCTCCAACATATGAGTGAACCGTTTTAATTGAAGAAAATGCCTGCTCTGCTATCCCTCCAGCAACTGCATAAGCTTCATGTAGCTTATCTTCATTTTTTGCCAAGAGATTTCCATAAACTGCCCCTGGAATAATCAGCAAAAACATAGCAGGCAACGCCACAATTGCTAATCTCCAACAGAGGTACACAGCAGTTAATTCAGCTGTCACGGACATGCATAGATTTGCAATGAAGTCGGGAATCTGTTTTATTTGTTAAAATAAATTTTTATATTGATTTACAAAACAAGAAATATGTAGAAGTTTGATACAAAGAAATTACGAGACCTTTTCACTAATGACTCCTTGTATGTTTATTGATATATCAGTTGATATATTTGTGACTACACGTGACGCTTCTAGACTTTTGTCAAAGTACCCGATTTCTTGTCATAGAACGGATTTTAAATATTTAGTCCGTATCCTTGATGATTGTCTTTCTGCAGTGTGTCCCCAACAAAATCCTTCTGTTGAATGTCAATTCACAAGTTCAAATCATGTGTTATTTGACCTCTTCAGCAATGGAACAATAGCGAAGAGGCTTAAACATGGGGAACATTAGCAACATTAATATAGATGAAAGTACCTATAAATGCGCCTGAAGCCACAAAAATAGCAATATAGATATACATGAGTGCATACTGCAAAAAAACAAAAAAACAAAGTTAATCAGCTACAGCGACTGCTTTTTAAAAAAAAGGCAAGTATCCACACAAAATCCACACGTATATACAAGTTGTCCATAATGGGACTAGAACCTATAACCGGTTACCTCAGATACCACTAGGACCAAGGCCCTTGGGTACAATTGCAACTCACGAACTAACCTGATTTATGGTAGCGTAGCTCATAGAAGACAAAGATGCATAGCCATTATACATTCGAGTAAGGGCTAACATGATTAACGACATACTTAATCCATTCGCGATGCACCCTCCTGTCCCCATAGCCATCAAAGTCATGTCTATCCAGTCAGCATGTTCGGTAATAATACTTAATAATCCTGGTGGCACCCGTGCCTTCTCAAGTTTGCTTTCTGAGCCGTTAGTTTTTTCCATCTAAACAATTGTTTTTATTTACATTCATATCTTGGCTCAATGAACTAATTATATACTCTTATGCATTGTAGCATATTCTCATAGGTGGTTTAATTATTTCAAGGTTATATGTCTAGATAAGTTCTAGAAGGTGGAATATGATAGCAAACAAGTCATGTAGCTGTAGGATACTTCCGGCGTTGGCTGTTACCTATGTTAGTACGTCACGTTTATCCGAATTTGACATCAATTGTATGCATATGACTGGGTTCATATATATGTACCCCTGATTTAAACTGCCTTAACTTGTAGCTTATTGGTTTGTCCTTTGAAGCCTGCCGGCAGGCAACTAGATTCTGTAGATACTCTGAAGTGTTAAAAACAAAATCTTTGTTCCTTTGTCGTTAATTCGATTACATTTTCATGGATCTTGGGTCCATATCTGCAGATAATATCAAGGTCTACGCGGGATTCGTCAATGGCAGATGGCAAAAGTTTCACTCTAAATTATTTCCCTATAACTTTCTAAGTTTAGCTTTTCTGGTTGCTGTTTTGTGGAAGGTATCTCAATATATCATTAATATTATATTAATATATAATATATGTGTTGAATTTTGAGGTATCTTTGATCATTTCTGAACTTTTATGTTTTGAAATCATGCATGTTCCTGGATTTAAGAATCTTCATAGTTTTGCATAGTTATAGTTTGTACTTTGTAGACTGTCTTTCCGTTATTAAAGTTAGAACTTCATATTCGACAACTCGACATCTCCATGATTCTATCAAATTATTACATGGGAAATGTAACTAAATAAAAGCAAAACGATCGAGAAACAAGATATGAACCATGTAAGATGTAAACAGAGTGACCATTGTCTATATTAAACAGTTAGTTAGATGGTATCCTAGGTGTTGTTTGGTCACTTAATTAGTAAATGTCTTAATACAATAAGTCATCAGGGTGTGTTTGTTTAGAACTTTATGTGTGTAAAGAATGACTTAACTGAAAAAGTCACAAAAATACTGTTTTACAAATTAAGTCGCTACTTTTTAATTTATTTTTTTTATTCAACACATAAAACAAACAACAATAGTACTTAATTTACGTAGACAATATTTATCTAGACAGAAAACACTTAATGAATAATATAAAAAAAAAAAGCAGCCTAATCTAGCAAAAATGAGTCAAGAAGACATATATTATTTAAATGAGTCATTTACGTCTTGAGATTAGTTGCTATATGATATGATCAAAATATCAAGAAATGTTATTTTCTTCGAATAGTCAACAATGCATATTGTTAGTTGCTTATAAGATAGTCTCTACAAATTAAGAGATCGATGGTTATAATACATCTATCCATCCTTTAAATTTCCTTCAAAAACTTTAAATATATTTCTTATATTTTACTTTTTTTCTCACCACCTATCACGGAGACACGAACCATCATAAAACCACCCTGCTGCCACCATCACTCGGTCAACACAGTCACGTTGCACCATAGAGCTAGTGCTTTATAGTATCATATATATATAGATTGTAAAAAAAAGTAATGATTATATATGCCTAAAATATGGGCCCTACATATGGATTTCATTCATTGTCTTTTAATTGATAGTATCACATAGTGTTTTTACTTTTTACATCGTTGCTTGTCATAAATAAAAAAGTTAATTATAGATAGCCTAAAATTCATAAGCCTAAAAATGTATAATCAACAACTAATAATAATCTATATTCTATACCCTTATTTTTGTTTTATTTTATTCTCATAGTTTCTCTTCATTTTTATCATATATCTCACGAATAATTAAATTTAAAAGGTTGAAAAAAAAACTAGCATTACCCTAATTAATACTAACATATACAACATTTGAGCCTTTTGACTTAAATATTTAAAACTTATCATTAATGTGCATCACATATTTATTTCTAGTTATTTTAAATAACGTGTTTGCTAATCATAATCTTTAGGGCTATGGTTAAGTAAAAGTAAATTAAAAATTATTTTTAAAAGACGATTATTTTTACATAAAACATTTGAATACTCATTATTTATAAAATCTTTTAAATAAATATAACATGTACCAAGTTAGATGGGGAGTATGTGGATAGATGAGGAAATATAGGAATTCGAGTTAGTATAATGATATGATTTGGTGATTGATTAGGATTGATAATAAATCTAGTTGCTTCTGCTTCTCCAACAAGATTTACAAGTCTCAAAAGGAAGAACCTATAACTCGCCCACTCTCTCAAATTACTGTTGTGTCCCTTCTCAATTGTATTATTATGATAAAAATATAATAAAAAAAATAAATTATCGCTATTATTCATTTATTTGTTATGTATAACTTTTGGAAGCAACTGTCTATCATAGCTCCCCCATATATCTAGAGCTGGTATAACAGGTCCGACACGAACACGATAAGACACGAACCTGTTAAGGCCAAACACGAACACGACACGATAACTAATCGT
>JAOEHQ010015208.1:0-15479 GCA_025447715.1 Asclepias incarnata
ACAGTGATTGTTGATATACAACAATAAGATGAAACAGATGAGGCAAGTGAAAAGGCACAAGAAGTTAAGTACAATAATGTACTTGCTGTCAAGGTGCTTATCGAAGCAAACCTATGATCAAAGACGGAGTCGAAGATACGCGTAAGTTTTAGTTGGATATTAGTAACCTAGGAATGCCATACAAGAAAGTTTAATGTTTTAGATTCTTTTTCAAAAACCACATCAATTGCTAAGTGTTGTAATTAAATACCATGTCAAATAATTTGCTCGGATACTAACTGCCCCCTTGTTTTGTTTGGTTTTATATAATAGTTTCATTTTGTTCGGATGTTTCACTATCTCAATTTGTTCAGATATTATATATAATACTAAAAATTATATTATATATATACTAAAAAGTAACATGAATTGTACAAGTCTCTATGCATAAAATACAATACTAAGTAAAGTACAACTTCTTATGCATAAAATACAACTTTGTTTTAATTTATTGCTTGCTCACAGAAGTTCCAGATATCTTCCCTTTTCTAATTGGGTTTACTGTTTCCTCAAAAAATACAAACCACCGATCCAGTTGCCATGTTTAAGGCTTTCGTGTAGTTGTTGTTTCTTGATCAGAATCTCGCAGTTATCATAGGAACGTAGTATATCGCCAATTCCGGTACTTTTTTTCGGTTGTTTCTTTTTTATATCTAAAAACCAGTGATTTAATTCTTTGGTCTTCATCGACTGATGTTGATTCATGGCAGTAGGGATGATGATGATTGAAACAGGTTAACTCTTTTATTTGTATTATTATTATTATTATTATTATTATTATTATTATTATTATTATTAAGTCTCATGTCAATACATCTGAACATCCCCTCTTTATTGTTTTCCTTCGGATTCTCTTTTATTTTTTTTGGAGGGTTCCAGTTGTTGATACAAGTTGCCTACACCTGCTTTGTTATGTTGTTCCATAACTCCTAAAAGTTTAGCTATTTTAATAATGTTTTTACCATAGATGTTATCTTATTCTTTTTGATCATTGGTTGGTATATACTAGAAGATTACAAGCATTTCAGCAACACCAGATGGTGACTTTTCTATTTCATGGATATTAAATATTATTATGATCATGCTTTTGGTAAGGAGTAATTGTTATATTTGTACTATCATCATAAACAGTTTTTGGTGGGTGATTTACTTTTATATTGGATCTATGTCTAATAAAACCCTATTTATACTTATTGTTACTGACAGAACAAATTAGGCAAAGGGCATCACAACAAGGTTCTGCAATTCGTGACTATTACTGGCGCCAGGTGAACCGTTTTTCTTATCAATTGGTTGACATTTCTTATCAACACCTTTTCGCATGTTAATTAAAATGTTGCACTAGCATAACTCAAGATTCTCGACTATTCTATTAATATTAGATATTTAAATATGTATGGTTTTTGGATACAAATATGATGTACATGGTATTCTTTCTAACCAAAGAGTATGTTAAAGTTACAGAACTTTAAATTTAGTATTTCTTAATGGGCTATACTTGATTCATGTCTTGCCTACACTAATGGCTCATGAGTAAAGCTCGCTTTTCACTACATTAACAATTCATGATTACATGTAGGCAATTGCTTATAGTAGATAAGTTATATTTTTATGATTAGTCATTAGGAATGGCATTGCTCCGGTCCTCGGATAAGAGAGTGAAAAATGTGAAGATATTGAGCTACAAAACAAAGGGAACAGATTTGTTCTAGCCGATTTAGTTGCTCAAAACCTTAACTGATATGCGGTACAAAGTTTTATCCTCTTAGAACATGCTTTAGTCTTCTAATACATTTTAAAAGATACAAAATATACATCTGATCATTTATATGCTTTCATTTTGATGCACATTGATATATTTGTGTATGCTGATATATATATGTTTTGAACAATTATGCTTTCAAATTGCAATTTATACAAATTGCAATTTATAGGCTATCATTATGTACGCATTTAATGATTCATAGAACTTGCTTCATTTTAGTTTAATGTGTGATAATGTAAAATTCACTCTAATTTTCCTAATATTTTTACTTCGAATGATATATATTTATTGTAATTTTGATTATGTTTTCTTAAAGAGAATGAGTATTAGTTAGAAATAACCAGTTGGATCCATTATTAAAACTTTATAGCTCAACATGTGCTAAATAATGCATTTTTCAGTTTATTAACCTTGCATTTTGACTTGAAGTCATGCAGGAGACTCATCTCACATGTAAAGAAGCTGAAACAAGTGTAGATGAGAGAAAATGGGAGGTTTGATAAGGCATGTAATCAATGTCACAAGAAACTGCAAGAAAGGGAGGATAGGAAAACTAGAACTATACAAACCCCACAGTAGCAAGATTGAAAGAAGCAAGAAAACACCAACTTATACCAATCTTGGAGACTATATGGAATGAACTGATATCATGGTATTTATGAAATTAACTCATATCATGGTATGCAAATCATTAAAGAGTTCTTTTGTCCACCTTTTTTGACTGGCTGATAAGGGACTTTCGGTACAGGGTTTTTTTTGTGCCCCTATTTTGAATGGATGATAAAGAACTTTTGGGTATCAGTTGAGGAACACTCTGATGATTTCGTTTAATGAAAACATCTTTGTTTTAGTTATCATTAGATTAGATGCAGATTGAACACCAATGTTTTAATATAGACATGCTAATTAGTGTTTGTGTTCTGACCTGCTCTTGCCTTAAAATTGAAGTAAGTGTTAATAGGGTGCCCATTTCGTATGTACTATATAATACTGTATTCAACACAAGAACGCTCTTGCATTAAATTTAGTTGTTCGTATGTACATTAATTTTGGTTTCAACTATGTTTATCACTATGCTTTATCTTTCTTTGGTGTATTTTTGTATTTAAGAAGGATGTCTACTTATACTATGTTTATTGTTTGTTAACATGTCAAGCTCCGCAGCAAAGCGCGGGTACATTTACTAGTATAATACTAAAAAGCAACATGCTAAGTACAAGTTTCCTTGCATGATGTATAACCCTTTTTTATTATTGTCTCTTTTCACTTTTTACCCTAAAGTTTATATGTTTTAACTTTTGCCCCATCATTATTGGGGTTGTCAATACTCGACCCAACCCGAAATCCGACCCCAAAAAATTGGGTTAGGGTTGTGAAATCTTGACCCGTCAACCCGCCAACTCACCAACCTGATTTTTTTCGGGTTGAACATGCTAAGTACAAGTTTATTTGCATGATGTACAACCCTTTTTAATTTTTGTCTCTTTTCACTTTATCCTTAAAGTTTATATGTTTTAACTTTTTGCCCCCATCATAGTTAGGATTGTCAATACTCAACCCAACTCGAAACCCGACCTGAAACCAACACGAAAATATATTGCATCACCGTCGTCAAAATGTCATTATTTGCATTAATATATTTATTTTTTTGCTATATGTTTTTATACATCTTATTATTCTTATTGTTCTTATACGTTATTTTGATTATTATTACATGTTTTGTTGCTTTCTTTTAATTTAGGTACGAAGGTTTGACATCAATGTATTTATATTACACTAATACTACTATATATTGTTTATATCTAAAACTTTGTCAGATAAATAGCGTGTTCCGCAGCAACGTGCGGGTACAATTACTAGTTAACTTGCAATGACACAAGACTAATTAACCTCTATCGATTAGCCTGACACAAAACTCAGCCAAAATAAATTCTTGCATGGCTGTCGGTTTGACTGGCCAAGCTAAAGAACTTCTTGATCATCTTGAGAGTGTGCTTGCCAATGAGCCTGTTACAGTGAAAAGAGGGCAATAGGATCGAGGTCAAACCGCATGTATGATTCTAGTGAGTCCATGCTTTGGTTGAGCTGCCAACGTTTTTTGTCCATGTAGTTATTGTTAAAAGGTCTAATATTATTCTTGATTCCTTGTATTTCTATTCTTATTATATGATTAGATGTGCAGGTCAACAAAACCATCACCAAATGGTCTAGTGGCAAGGAGGCTTGTTTCCTCACAAGAGGTCTCAAGTTCGAGTCCTACCCTAGGCATATTTGGGGGTGGCCACAGGTATTTAATTTCCACTTATGGTGGGCCTGGGTGAGTTTTCCCCTCCAGATCTCTGGGTGATAGGGGTTTCTCATCGAAGGGATTTAAAAATTGGGAATCTATTCTGCAAGGAGGCTCTCTAGCGCGGACCCGGTTAAGACAACGTATGCTAGACCTTCCGATATTTACGAGTAATTCTAACCTTTCAAAAAAATTTACACCCATTAACTTCTAACGTAAGGGTTTGAAACAGTTGTGGTTCTAAATGTGGTGTTTAAAATGATAACTTATTCAAAGTTAGTCGCTTAAACATTCTCTAAAAATGTTAAAGAGATTAAAATGATTATTGGTTCAAAGTTATGATAAGAATATTGTTTAAAAAGTTAAGGGATCATAATAATAAACTTTTTAAAGTTTGAAAGATTTAAACATTATTAACCCAAAAAATTTCTAAGAGGGAAATCAGTCAAATTATAAAAATAAATATATAGCTTTGAGCTTTCTATTTTAATTTGTCATAATATATATTAAACAAATTTGTCATCTAATGCCGGTTTTGACATCCCTTAATCTGTGTATCCATTTCATTGTAGACATCTCTAAGAACATAACTGGATGTGTAGAAACATAACTTGAATAGTTACTAGGTAAGACCTGTGTTAGACATGATTAGTGATAATATTATCCCACAATGGTCCTGTTATCGTAGGCTTGTGGTTTTGGTGATGACACAGCAGTACGACATACACTTGGGGCGGGTCTTCCTTCTTCTCGGTTGAAGGTCATTCTGATTTAAGAACCACCTTTCAACACCGTTGAGCAATCAGCACTAATAAAGATAATGTGCACTTACCTTATAAAGACATGAATGTTTTATTTCCAGCACCCAAAAGCTCATATTTGTACCCCAAGAACGTTTTAATACAACTCTTAGTTGGTGCATTTCCATGACGATAAACATTATATGAGTATCTTTTATAAATATACCAAGCGACAATGTACATTAATGTAAACAACACCAGGGAAAAATCAGCTGATTCACACAGCACCACTCTGTTAAGGTCATGTTCCAAAGTAAAAGGACGGTTAGAGGAAATAAAATTCAACACTTTTCAAATGCTTACTTCAAAAGTTTCTTTGTCATATTCCCATCATTCTGATTACAGTTAATATCACACAGAATTCTTTCAAATACGGGCTGCAAAATTTAACATCTAAGAATGTTAAATCTCATTCACAAGAAAAGAAAAGAAAAAAAAAAAGACCGGAACTTTGGTAACATCTTTGGAATTATAAGCTAGTATTGGCACCAAGCCACCAATATATGATCCCATAAAGCGGGGAAAGAGCAAAAAGTTAACGTCAGTAACCCCCGCCACCTCCCTTTCCATCTTTCAAATACAAACCAGAACTCCCAGGGAGTAAAATGAAAGATCCAGGACAGAAAGAGCCAAATCAAATGGTGTTGCAGAATATAACTGAAACTCCAGTTGGACTTTTCAACTTTGAATCCTCTCATAGAAGTAGAGGTAAGCCATGTCTTTCGGAGGGTCTTTAGAAACACCCACTTTATCATCATTGAAAATCACCCACCTTCCTTCTTTGTATACATGAGCTACATAGTGCCCGCATTGTGTGGACGTGCCAATGTGGCTCACCAGTCCAATCAGTCGATATTCTGCAAAACCACATTACAATGATAAGAGAGCTGCTAATTACAGCACAAGGTCTTATATTCTTTATATAATCTTCACATAAACATAGAATGTAACATGTCAGGTTCATAAAAAACAGTCTCTTTCTCTGAGATGTCGCTTCCCCTTTCCCAATTAAATAATTATATACGAGTATAAATATTTTTTATCTTCGAAGTCCAAAGGATGAAAGTATAAAGAACTAACTTCCATTCCCGTCAGGTAATGTGGCATCAACAGGAGCACTGCTGGATGCATCCATATCTGAGGGCCCAGATGCAGCAGGGGGGTTAAAGATCCAGTCCGTTGCTTTCTCGATGTCACCACCCTGTAGTAACCAAACAATCACACAAATGAACTAAAATAATAATTACAAAATATTTACGAAAAGAAAAAAAAAACTTACAGAAGCCTTCAATGCCTTGCGAGCTATTTCTTCTTCAAAACCAAAGGACATCAGCGTAGAAACTTTTGATGGATCAACCTCATTGTTTTTTGTCTCTTTATGAATGGGAGCGTCAATGTCTAAGAAGTTTACAAAACGAAAAATGGGGTTATGCTGTTTAATCTTAACATATGTACAAAAAGTGAAATGGTAAAAAGCAAGACCTGGATCGTCCATGTGAGAAAGTAACCAGTTCATTGCTTCTTCCACCCCGGCATTTGAGGTGTTGATTGCGGCCTTTTGACAATGGAGATGGTTAAATCCCATCGAAGCCAGTTGAGATACAATATCTTCATTAGGTAAAAGCTTTGCTGACTCTTCTTGGGCACCAGGAGCTACATAGTACATTACTCAAAATATCAAGTTGTTGCAATTCAAGGAGTGATAAATTGTTAATTAGATTAAGACTGAAAATGTAGGCAAGACATACCATCTTCAGGCAACAACTCTTCACCCGGCTGAAGACCTTTGCTTCGCATATGACTAATGTCAATGACATCATCAACATCTATATAGACATCTACAATCCAACCAAAAATAAAAATATGAGCTAGAAATAGAAAAACACATTCTACAGAGAGAAATGTTTGAAGATAAAAAAAAAAAAGCATGTACCAAGCTTCTTTGGCACCCAACCAGCTTCCATAACAAATTTTCTCATATGCAGCACCAAATAATCAGGGAATGACGTCAGGCCTGCAGTCCTGTTGAGAGACAAAACCAGAAACAAAAATTAATAAAAACATTTATAAAATCAAAAAGATTATGTGTTTCACATAAATTGTATCGAAAACACAGCTTAAGAAATATCAGCCAGCAAAGAACAGAAGTCTAGACTAGATGTGGCAGAATGAGTGGTGAAGGCTGGTTGCCTAACGGAACAGAATGTGTCGTTTTTGGTAAAGTTCAAAACTGAATGGGTAAGGTTGGGTTGACACAAAAACACTCTGTCCAAATCTTGTTATGTTTGTTCAGTAACAATTTGTAATTGTTATGAAAAATTAAAGTGTTGATTATTGTTACAATAATTATCCCTCCTTCCCATGACAAGTGTCTTGCTGCACAGACTCTTCAATACTCCCTCCTAAGAATCAGTTTTGTGAAAAAGTGCATCAAGGGTATAATGGTAAAGTTGATACGCTATTTTTGGAAGTGGACACTTTTTTGGGACAAACTAAAATGGAAACGTAGACACTTATTTTGGACGGAGGGAGTACTAATCTAGCCTTTGAAAATGATTTAAAAGATTTTATGCGTAAACACACTTTCAGCTAAACTTCTACTTTATCTGTTTGACTTGTTAGAGATAAATCATATCCCAAATCAACCCATTCATAAGTAAACAGGTCAAGATTTCCATCTCTAGTTCAAAATATACACATTAAAATAAATAATACAAATGTAGCAGAAAGCAGATAGATTACTTGATTGCAGTTGTTCTAGCATTTAAAGCAGTGCTATAGAAACCTTGCACCTCCTCTGGATGAGAAAAGCTATTCAGACAATCACTGAGCGGCACCCTCGGACGTACAATTTCATCAGAAGACCTGTTACCATTAGATTCGAAGTTCTTCTCATGAATAGAATGTCTTATATAACTGTATATAAAGAGTCACCACAAACCAAAGGTATACTTGACTTACGTTTCCTTCCCCTCTGACTCTTTTTGCGCCTTCAATTTGTGGAACTCTTCTAGCTCCTCTAGAATATGAAGAAATGATTAAAACTAATGAACTAGAAATGCTTATGCCAGAAAGCTAATAGATTCGAAGTTAAAAGGGATAAACTCACTTCTGTTAGTAGCCTTCTCAAGTGGAATGTTCAGGGAAAGAATATAGTCATTTCTTTTATTGTAAGCAACCTTTCCTGAAGGACACTGAAGGCGCTCTTCAATTCCAAACTTGAAGCTCCTTGCTGGATCTGATTCAGGGTTACTGGCATTAACTCGCTCAACTTGGTCAATCAAATGTAGAAAGAACTCCAGTGCATCCTACAGATACTTTAGTTTCAGTAATCTACAAAGATTATATGCTAACAATTAAAATGAACAAAGGCGAAACACAATAGAATGTAGATTAGTTGGTGTACCTGCTGACGCATGGTCGAAAACTCGGGATGACTGGCTGCAATTACCGCCTTAAACATCCTGGGACGAATTCCTTCTTGTTTCTATAAATATAACAAAACGAGTAATCGGTTAGTTTCATCACCTCCGGAATTAATACATAATGAGCTCAAGTATCATCAATTAACGAGAGAGCACATGAAACTGCAAGCAGAAATTCAATCACAAACTCACAGCTCTTAGAGACGGGTCCACAGCATTTGCCACATCGTCATTCTGTAGAATGAACGCGTGATGGTTAAGTCACAAACTCACAATAAGAGACTAGGAATGAAAAAATAAAATACAAGCTACAATCCTCAGCATACCTTCACAGCTGGAACAGAATATTTACCAGAAAGAAGACCATTAGCAAGTTTTGTCCTGCCAATAAAAAAGGTAAAAAAAATTACTTTAGAAGTGACGGCAAATTCTAATAGATTGATAATGTGTCAACACAGTCCATATATCTAAACTTTTTTCCATTTACTATAGTTAGTTGACACTCTTTTTCTTCAATTGTACTTCGGATACTTGTTAACACTACTTGGAGAATAATAGCTTACAACTGCATATTAAGGTCTACAGTTGGATCAGCTGGAGCAATACTGAAAGCCGTTTTCAAACTTTGGTTCTTGTAGTACCTGAAAAAGGTAATATATGAGATTATATGAACCAATCAAACATGTAGAAATTAAATGATTATGAAGCTTGTCAAAAAAAACAATAGCATACAAACCGCGAACAAAACGAATGGGTTGAGAAGATAACTTGCATGGTTGCAGCCAAATAGCAACTGCATGAAACAGAACGAAACCACAAGACATTAGCACAAATGACTAAGGTTTTTAATATTTTTCATCAGAACAAAATCTACCTGTTGCCAAGATTAATAAGTCCAGTATAACCTGGTCCAAAAAGTGGTTCAACTTCCTGTCCACTCTCTTGAATCCGATTCCAGTCAAAGTTGGTATTCTGGTCAAGCTCCTTTTCAGCTGTTGTCATTTCTGTCTGAAAATTTTGAAGTCATATATAAACGAAATTTCATCCAACTAATGTTTATGAACTTCTCGATTGAACTATGTTACCACTTTCCAGAAGCATAATTACTTTACTTTGAAGCATTAATTAACTTATCAATGCAATTTTGTGACAATTTCATACCAGCAGAAAATACTGAAATGCCATTATATCTTACAAGTGTTTTCACTGTAATGCTTTCTACATATGCAAACTTGTAAATTATAATCAATGCCTACAGTCGCTCTTTATATATATATATATATATATATATATAGCAGATTTTTTCTAAGGTTATCAAACCCATTTCCTCCAACAAGTTCATGTGCTCTAAAAAAATTAGTTCATAAGATACATTTTGCACAAATTGAAAGGAAAGGAACCCTATTTTATTATACGGTTTCAAGAGGCTATGATTAAGCAATAAAACTCATTTTCCTTTAACAGGAACATGTTTTCTAAAACAATTAGTGCATCTTATGATGCAATCTGCACAAATTAGACGAGCAAAAAGAACTATTTTATTATATACGACTAGTGTCGGATTCTTACCTTTTGCAAGGAGGAAAAATCAATACCAAAAAACGCCAGATGATCCGCCAGATAAGGATCAGTCACACTGTCATCCTCCGGATAAGAAAAAACATCTGAGCTGCCAAAATATGGAACTCATAAGTATGTTTGAATATGTATCAAGTTTAAAGCCATAGGAAAAATTACTTGAACAAGTTGGCATTACCTGCTCCTTCAAGATCAGAAGTTATTGTCCCCAGCTTTACAGCAAGAGGATGACGAGTCTCATTGTAATGTTCAATGGCATGATTATTACCGCCAGTCCCATCCCAAAGTTTCCGCCCACAGAGGATCATTCCATCAGTTAAATTCAACCACAGATTGTCAGTCTTGTCACACTTGGCACATTTCCATCCAGATGGAGGAATTTTTACACCATTATCTATCTGTTTCAGGGTCAATGCATGTTCACTAACTTGCTTCGTATCAGCTGTCCAAGATGAAACTTGCTCCTTCCGTTCAGCACCCTCTGCAATTATAACTGCATCAACTGCCAATCGTACCTGTGCAGAAACAGCAATTAACTTTTTGGAACTAACACATTCATGGAACTCAACTATCTTTTAGGTGAAAAAAGTGAGAACAGAACCTTCTCAGGTAACGCCACTGATGGAAAAGGAAGAGTTGCATAATCTGGCAGAATTACTATGCTGAAAGTTTCATCATATTCGGGTTCTTGATTATCAAATCCCCCGTCAATACCTACAAAAATAAGCCATACGAAGATAATCAATCATGCAATCAAGGTCATTAAAATAATTTACAATAGAAAAAAGAAACAATAACAGGACATACCAATAGCCAAGAGAGTAGGTTTCTTTAGAGGTCGATCTTCGGGAATTGGCTTCTTGGTATGTTTTATGTGCAAATAAACTGGGTCACCAGTCTTCTCAAAATTCCAACCAACATAATCCTTCCCAAAGGCAAGAAACGTGTTCATGTCCACAAACAATCCACCTTCGGATTTCTGAGAGAAATAGACAAATGTTTACATGACTTATTAATAATATGTACAAAAACACCTCAAATGAACTACATATGTCCTAATAAAATACCAATGGTTTGTTAAAACTTTATCACAAATTCACAGCCAATGATACGTTCTAAGAAAAACTATACTCCATTCAGAAAACCGCAAAAAGTAGTTAGAAATTTTCTAATTCCTAAAGAGCCAATTTCTGAGAACATGACGTAAGTTCCACGACAAGTTACACCAAATTCCTTAATGTTTTGCATTCAGGCAGCATTAACTTTGGCATCAAAAATCAAAGTGTGTCCCCTTGGATAACCTGCATCTTCTTTAATCAACGATAATAATTAAAAATAACAATATAGAACAACTTTATGAAAGACAATCGTACCATCACACAAACCTCTATAATCGTATCCAAGTCAATTAATGCTGACCTTCAATCTAACTAAATATTTTATTTTATCTCCTTTCATTCATAAGCCCTATTTCACACACCATTTGCCCATACACATATTTAAAACCACATATAGATACACTAAATTTAAACCTAGTATTCAAACACTCATTATACTTTAATACTTTTGCACTCAAACAAAGTTAGAAACCAATCACCAAGCACATATACAATACATGCATATACATACACATATACATTTAAATATATATACATATATATATAATCCTTCTAAACCCTAGAAAAAGTAGATTAGTCAAATTACACAAACCCTAGCATTTCATAAACCTCGATTATCATAAACAAACTAATAACAGAATTAACATATATATATATATATATTTGTATATACATACCGGAGTATCGAAACTGATACAGCATTCCTGCTTATAAATGCGATTTGTAGGTTCCGGAATCCGAACCCTAGACAGATTCGTACGCAGCAGTTCCATTTCCATATTATTATTATTATTATTTTAGTTAATTACTTTCAATTGCAGTTTTTATGGATAAATAAACTGTAAGAGTGTGTGTGTGTGTTTTTTTTCAGTGTGTGTATTCGTTTGGTGCCCTAAATTATTACGATACTTTACGGCGAAATAGAGACACCTCTGTATGTATTAAGTGTGTGTGTTTATCTTGGAAAGCAAGTCCTTCTTTCTTGTTCAATTCTACACGCCTTCACTAAAAGTGTTTAGTTACATGAACGGTCCTTATAGTATACGCTAATTCTAGTGAAACCTGGAATTTTTCAAAATAAACCTCAGGCCCCTTTTGTCTCACATCATTCACCATTTTTAAAATTTATTAGTATTTTAATATACTAATTAGTTATTTAAAATTTACATTTTTAGTTCATAACTCATTATATATACACTTTTAAAAAATTTAAAATATACTGTTATATATGATATATATATATATATGATTTATTTTTCGTCATAATTAAAAACCGGAAATATAACAAGTTTTGCTAAAACATAAACATAGTCTCCCCATTTTGTAAATTTTTTATTTGCCTTGTCACATATATATATATAGCTACATACATTTTTTTGAACGTTCATATAGATACATACATAGTTGTATGCCACCACTTATATTTTATTATGCCTTGTAACATCAACCTCCATGACCCACTTTTCTTAATTATGCCATGTCACGTTAGTGCAATATTGGATGCCAGATTAAAAGGGACGAATTTTTTAACAAATGGGGCGATTGAGTCGCCCCTATTGACGGGCGTCTTTTGGAAAAAATGGTGTCAACGAGAACCCCCTTTTGACGGGTGTCTTTTGACTGAGTCGCCCCTTTGGTATGTTTTACAAGTGTATATTCGAGTTTGTTAAACTCGGTTCAAGCCGATTAAGTGCACGAGAAAAGCCTATGGCCACGGACCCCATCACCACGATCACGTCAATCAAAACACCACCATAATTCATGATGCAGTAACCCGTTGGCCTTACCAGATCCTTAACTTTATTACTTTTAAAGTAAGTTTAAGATTCTTTTCTATTAAAATGTTGACAACATAAACTTTTTTTTTGGTCTACCAAATGATTAGAAATTCAAATACAAAAAAAAAAAAAAACACTTTTTATAACTAATTACCATTCATTATATTATTTGTTGTTTATCTTATTGTTACTTTGTAACAAACTATGTTTGAGTTTATTCAAAGTCGTATTTTGTTAATCTGCTTTTTTCTTGTTTTTGATATCCAACGAGTATGCATTACCCCGTTCATTCAATGGATATGCATATAAATAAAGGAATTAGGCGTGATGGATATGGATGTAGATGTTTATATAATCCCGCCCGAATGCCCGATTCATTGCCATCTGTAGTGGAGTAGCGGAATAAAAAGCCTTGAATGTAATGATAACTTATATACAAGGTGCATTTTGTAAATTAATGGTTTGTTTGTTTTCACTTGTTAAAGTGTTGTGTAAGTAAAATGTCTATCGAGATATATACAATTTGTATATTGATGTTTGTTTTATGTGATAAAACAAATGATATGTAAAAAGTATTGATAATTTCGTGATTTAGTGGGTAAATAATCACTCTTATGACCTTTTTGAGGTATGCTATTTTTTATGGGTAAATGAAACACTTATGTAGGGTTTATCGATTTGTGACACAACCCACGAAACAAAATATTGGGTTTGTCTTATGGCTAAACGGACCGTCAACATGACTAACACATTTGATAAATGGGTTGGGTTTGAATTATCCTTCCAAACCTTATAACTACAAATAAGAAAGTTAATATTATAAGTTCATTCGTTTCCTTCCTAAACTCGTAACAATTTACACTTTCTTATATGTCTCCCTTAGTTGTGTATGATCAAATTATCTTATACGTATTCATAATTTTGCCTTGATATGTTTCATGTGTTTTAAAGTATTGGGATTGTTAACTTATAAAATTTATATGATATGGTTTGACTTAAACCACCTCCAAGCTGGCCGAATGATTAACATTCTCAAGTTTGAATCCCACTAAGTAAAATTTTGAAGATGGTCAGGAAAAGGTTCGAGAAACTATCACAAGATACCCCGATTAGGTCGCATACATCTGAATCAGTAAAGACTTGTCTTCCTTGGTTTTTGATTTAATATGAGATGTAAATTGGTTGATACAACAAACCTACCTATTATATAGATTGGGTTTAACATTTTAACATAATTATTAGAGTAAATTACAAAAACCTTCTTTCTGGTTTGATCATTTTTTCACTATCAATTCCTCGTAAAAAGTATTTGTAACATCCATCCCTACAGAGGTAAAGTTTATACAGAAACCGTCCCCCTTCCAACAAAAATGACTAAGATATCCTTTATCTTTTACTTTTATTTTTATTTTTTACATGTGTCAAACTATGGTTGGGCCAATTTTAAATTATCCTTTTAATAAATTAAATATTAAATTACATTAAATACTTCTAAATTCTAACTATTATTATAATTAAAGGATAATAATAACAAAATACCCTTGAAAATATTCCATCATACATTCATCTTCTCCGTCCTTTATTTATCTTTACAAAAATCTGACTAATTTGATTGTTAGTTCGTTCCTAAAAACTCCAATGTCGAATCACACATCACAATTTATGTTGAACACAAGTAAACATCATTAAGTATCGTTTCTTCACAAACCTTAAAACCAAAAATTGTAAACCCTCAAATTCACCCGCCCCCACTATCGTTTCTTTACAATCCGTGTACCATTATATTATATAAATAATTAAAATCCATCAGAGTAAATAATAACCGAACCAAAAAAAATAAAACCGGATAACATATATATAATAGTTTGCGAATTATAAAACAAAAAAACCCTTAGTGGAGGTGGTCCACGCGCCGCTTAATGTGTGAGACATCGAGGGTTCGAAACCCGCCTCGCTTTTTCTATTTTTTTGGGGGACCTTTGGCATTTACATTTTACCCTTCTCTTGTTTTGTTTTTTGTTTCCTGTTTGTTTTTTATTTTAAAAATGACATTTTGCACCTTTTGTTTTTCGCCTTTTATATTTTTAAAATTATTTTATTTTCGGAACATTTTTTTTAAACATTTGGTTGTATTTTTTGGTTTTCTTTTGATTTTTTTTTTTTTTTTGTTAACATTTTGTTCAACTTTGGTTTTATTTTGGGTAACATTTTGTTTTTATATTTCTTTTGTAATTTTTTGTTCTTAAACATTTTTTTTTATAACATTTTGTTTTACATATATATCTTTTCCGGAATTTTTTTTCTTTATCTCTTTGTTTTATTTTTTTTGTTTTGGTTTGACTTTTGAATTTTTTTAATAACATTTTGTCTCTTGGTGATTTTTGAAAGTAAACATAAACATGATGGTGTTGTTATGATATTGCTTTTAAAAAGGAAAAAGGATAACCGTGGCAACGTGCGAAGTGAACTACTTAGTTTACTACAAAAGTGATGGATAGTGATTGCCAACATCTGACCCGCAACATATTAGCTCGAACATGATACAATTATTACTTGTAATTTTATAAATTATTAAATTGTATTAAATGCACTTTTTAACTTTGAGGGTCTCACAAGTAGAGGTGTCAAAACCGGTTAACCGGTTAGGTTATTACTGTGCATTAACCGAAACCGGTTAAAGTAAAAAAAA
>JAOEHQ010015219.1:0-15477 GCA_025447715.1 Asclepias incarnata
CCCCCCATTTTAATAGCGTTAGGAAAAAAATAGCGTTAGGAAAAAAAAATTTAGATCCCGACCCCCCACTACAAATTAATTTTTTAATAAATACTATAAAAGGTAATTAAATCTCATATGGATGATGTAAAGCGCATATTTAGATATCTAAAGGGTTCTCCTTGCTTGGGTCTTTGGTATCCTAAAGGCTCAGGATTATAACTAATGAGTTATTCAGATTCAGATCATACAGGTTGTAAGATTGACTGAAAAAGTACAACTGGTGGTTGTCATTTCTTAGGTGAAAAACTAGTGAGTTGGACCAGTTATAATACTTATTTACAAGTTAATGTGTAGTTTAAAATAAAACATGTCTACATATAAAAATGGCAATGGGGCGGGTTCGGGACGGATAGTATTATACCCGGACCCGATAGAAGAAATGATACTCAAACTCGACCTGATACATAGCAGTTAGGAGTTACAATATATATAATATAATATATTATTACATATTCTACTAACCATCTTCGATACAAAATATTTTTTAAATAATTATGTCATCATATTTCAACATATCTTATATAACTAATAATATATTTATCCCGCATATTACGCGGAAAAATAATCTAGTATATAATTAAACGAAGATAAATTATGTAGTTAAGGTTAATAATAATCTATACTATTATATAAAGCAAACCTCCCCTCCCCTATTTTTTTAAATGATGATTCAATCTACCTATTTTACCCATCACCTTTATTCGTTAATTTAAACACCACTTGATTTACCTATAATACCTTTAATGAAATTAATTTACAACATCTACCCCTTAACTCTTAAAATAACTAAACTATCATCTTTTACATTAATAATTTTTACGTCAATAACCTACACTAATTGCTCTCGCCGCCGCCACCACCAATCGCCACCACCATCACATGTCGCTGCCACCACCACACCGCCGCCGCTACCATCATCACCGCCGCATCGCGCAGGCATTCGTCTAAATTGTAAATAGAAAATCATAAACGAAGTGAAAATCATAAAATTCTTATTGGAATTAACTTTACTTTATAAAAAAAGGTTTCCCTTTGCTTTCTATCCTTTGCTTGCGTCATCCATGATTCATTTCTATCCTTAGCTTGCGTCATCTATGATTCATCTCTGAACTCTAAACTGTTGCACCAACATAACATATGAACAAGTAGTAAACATATGGCACTTAAAGACAAAGGAATTCCTGAGTGGGGAAATCTAATTTTGGACTATTTTGACCATCTTTTAAGAAAATTCATTTGTACACATTAAAAGACAAGAACTAATATCACAACACTTCATATTCCCTTAAGTATGGGGCTACAACTATCATATCAGCCCCTAACTTACGTTGCTGGTCGTCAAACAATCTAATTTATAACATTTTATTCTACAAAAATTTTAAATATAAAATTCTAGTATTTTAATACAAAATCTTTAACGCTAACCTCAACGGCAGTTTGGGCCGATTAATCTTGTTCAATCAATACCGTGGCCAAGTCATTAGAAGAAAAGAAAAAAAAAAAGAGTTTGTCTTATAAAACTTTTAGGTATAAAAAAAGGAACTAATCATTAATTATACCAGCATAATATCCGTGCAATGCATCAGAATAACTTTTTTTATTGATGGAATACGATAATTTTTTATGGCTATGCTCGCAAACGATTTAAAAGTGAGAAAAGTTACGTCACTTGTTATATGTATCCTTTTGAAATGAAAAAATTATTTTAATAAATTATAAAATAGTGTTAATAAGTATAATATTTAAGAATAAACTAAATTATACATTTATACATATATGAAAATACTAAGTTTTTCATTTTTATATTTTAGATACCAAACTTCTGAATCTTCATGTTTCTGTCATGCTATTTTCACACATTTACAATATAATATAATATAACTTTTATATTATTGGTGTAACTATTTGTTAGGTTAAGGGAAAAAAAATACTACATATTTTGTTTTTGCTTCTTATTTATATTGAAAAATGTTTGTTAATATAATCATTTATTATTCTTCAACTATTTCTTAGGGTTCGAAAAATAGATAACCGTAATAACGAAAGGGTGTAAATTCCTAGTTTATTTTAAAACGAGGATGGAAATAAATTGGAAAAGTAGTCCTGTTGTAGAATAAAAGGAGTACAGTTCATAAAATTGTACAAGAATTGACAATAATTGCTCTGAAAAAGAAGATTTAATTTATGTCAATTCATAATCTTTAATACTACATGTTTCCTGTCTCCTCGTCTTTTAGATATAGCTTCACATTATCATATCAACAAGATTATTATACCAGCAATTATACAACAGCATATTGTATTGATAACAATTACACTAAATAGATCCTACAATATTCTATAGTATCCTACATAATAAGATAATGATATATGTAATTAATTTGATCGGTTTAAAAACAAGTCAAAAAATTTGATATTGACACATAAATTTCACTAATTCTCTCTTAATCTTAACTTTGTTATGCCATTTGTCAGCACCAGATTTTAGACATATACTTGTAAGCTTACCTAATTAATGACATTTATTATTTTGCGACATAATATCCCACTCCCACATGTTCACAAAATATCCAATAACAAAAAGGAAAAAAAAGTTCCGCATTTCCTTTAACCACCTCGTCACACACACCGTGGTTGTATGACTTGTATATCCATGCTAAGCTCGACGATATATATATATCGACAAGTAGCATGGTTGGTCACCACGTTTTCAACGTCGCCAAGCTAGCCATTATGTATCATGCATGCTCTAACTATATCGGCAATATCGCTTATAGATGTAAAGTGATTAACACATGATACAAATTATACCTTATATCACAATTAGTGATTTAAGATATACTATATAATTTACTTTGAAATACATATACTATCATAAATGAAATATTTATTACGTTAAATGAAGAGAGATGATAAACTCACTCTAAGTTTTGATTAATCTATCACAATGTATAATTTTAACTGCAGACTGTATAAATTCGTAATGCATTAGTTGTGGTATATAAATCAAAACTTGTGATAACTTACCATCTTCCTTGAATAAATCATCTCATGTTTTTTTATTTTATATTTTTTTAAACGGTTATATTATTACTAGATACTATATAAGTTATGAAGAAGGTCCTGATATCAGGGAGTATCACCTCCTTTAATTTTATAGATACGATTAAAAGCATCTAGTTTAACCAAAAAGTGAGAATGTAATAAAAATGGGACCTGTGCACTTTGATATTAGTTTTTGAAGTACCAAAGGTATTTTGCATTATTCTATGTGAACAATATTTGAATGTTTTGAAACCACGTCTAAAAGTTTGATATGTATTAATGTATTATGTTGGAACAAAATAAATAAATAAAATGTGTGCATTTGTCTACGCTAGATGGATGTCCGCGTGATGCGGTGACGATGTTGGTAGCGGCGGTGGCGGTGGCGGCGGTGTAATGGTGGCGGCGACGGGTGGTGGTGGCGGCGACTGGTAGTGATAGCGGCGGCGACAAGTAGTGTAGGTTTATTGATGTATAAGGAGTAATGTAGATGCGTAGTTATTTTAGGAGTTGAATGATGTATGTTTTAAATTAATTAATTAAAAGTATTTTGGGTATTTAATATACTTATGGTTAATGTAAGTTAATTTAGTAAAGACATTTCATGGTTTATATAACAGTATAATGTCTAATGGTATTTCATGGTTAAACATTAGATAATCTTCCAAGTTTTGTACATAAAAGGGATTCGATCGGCTGAAGCACAAAAGCACAATGGTTCGTCCAAACTTTTGTCTTTACACCATCCAGTGAATATTCAACGTTTGCTAGTTTGTCGATCTATATATATTAGAATCGAGAGATCTAAAATAAGGAATCATTGATTCATTGTTAAGATTTATTCAACATATTGTGTTACTTGTCTTATTAAGTCGAGACAAACGATTCCTATGTGGATGGTACACATATTTGAATAAATTCTTGTAAGTGTCATGTATTTATATACTTATTTAATAGTTATTAGGCTATCTTCAGCTATCTTCCTTACCCCCATCTTCAAATATAACAATATCTTTATCTTTATGGTACACGTATTTGAATAAATTATTGTAGGTATCACGGGCTATTAACTATTAACTATCATTATTAAGTGGGTTGATATATCATCTTCAAAAGCTTTGTTTTATGTTAAGTCGTAACTATTTATAACATGTTGTAATCACATTTTAGCTTGTTTGTAATCATTTTTTTTTATTAGTATAATGGATTGTATTTAATAAATCTTCTACATATTTTTGATTTTGTATATTAAGTATGCTTTGTATAATTTATCTATTTAATTAATAAACTAACTTCGTAACTAATATGATAAATTGGTTTTGGAGGAGTAAATAGTGACACTCCAAATATGAAGGATTTCCAACCTTTTTAAAAAAAATTTCCATATATATTTGAAGACATGGTAAAAACAACTTTTCATCTCTAAGGCCACTCTTACTAGTGCGTCCGTACGTCTATACACTATCGTTGTTCGAAAGCTACTACGAGTGTGGCGTCCACGTGAAGCGTCGAACGGTTTGTTCTTGATGTAGACGACGAAGACGCAATAGAAGTGGGCTCCATATTACCGTTTGTAACGTAAACAAAAAATAAAATAAAATTTAAACTCTAATTTTAAAATTAACGGCTAGTTTTTAGGATTTTTTATTTTTTTTTCTACTCCTATTTATACAATTTGATTATTGAAAATAACGGTCGCTTAATCAGTCTTTTTGAAGACGAGTTAATAGGTCGTACTCCGCTCCCAACCCGTTCGTGGAATGAAAGGGTTACAACACAACTTTTGAGAAATGTCGTACCGACGGTTTCGATACGGTTCGGTACGGTATCAGTACCGATCTCATCCCTATTCTTGGAGGTGTTCATAAAAAATAAAAATAAAAATGATGTGGCTGGAAAAATAAATATTCGTTAATAAAAATGGCTTAAAACACCAAATTTATAGTAAAAGTGAGTTTGGGAGTTGAAACTATTCTTAAGCCCCCACACCCCATCCCAACAACGTAAGTTGTGTTTCTTTGGAATATGCAATTACCATATTAGAGAAACCATAATACAGATTACTTTTACAAGATATTAAATGGGAGAAAAAGTAAATTACAAGACAAAATTAACACTAGTCAAATATGGCCAAAAGCATAAACTATGAGTCAAAACTCTAAACCAACATCATATAATATGGCCATCCCACTTGCATGTTTTTCTTTTCTTTTTTTTTTTTAAGGAATATTCTTACAAATTATTCAAAACTTCGACACCATCCACCTCGCTATCAATTAAAGAGTAAAAATCACTGTAGTTTTTTATCCAATAAAAATGTGACACACCATTCATTCATTCTACCATAAATTATAAGGTCACTTGAAGTAGACGTCTTCAAATGGCGTCTAACTAGAGTCTTTCAAAGATGCCATAACGAGCATGTGTCTTGGAGGTAGGCATCGTGGGATCTGTTCTTATTTTGGAAGCAGAAGACGTATGGAGAGTGGGCCAGGGGGTCTTTTTTATTATTATTTGTTATATATGTGTGTGTATGTGTGTGAGGTATAATAATAAAATAATTGAAGAAGAGGACTTATTAAGAGAGGGTCTTCTTGGAGAAAAGAAATGCTGATGTAACGTTGATATAACTGAAAAAATAAGGGAATAACACCCCCTTACTAAGAGTGGCCTAATGTGACAAATCAACATCTTTTATTTGTCTAACAAGTATATGACACGGTGACACGAACTTTCGTTATATTTTTTTTAAACTACACACACTTTCATTACTCTCTTACACAATCACATATAACCACAAAAGATCGTAAATTATAAAATCCTGTAAAAAATTGCAACTTTTTAAAACTATAAAATTGTACTACTCATCTTTGTCGCATTACATGAGCACAAAGCTAGTTATACATTTCGTATGGTGGTGGTTTCTCTGGAAACATAGGAGTGACGTTAGCTTTAATTCGAGTAGTTACTGAAGTTTTTCCAATCCATGGTTGTTATTTCATTCTTTTGGATTTTAAGTCAATGTAAAAAGGACCAATTGTGGCATTCATGGCTTAATAGCCCGAACTACTTGATGTAACTATTCCGTGCCTTGCCGAAATGTAAATAAAATTTTGCTGTTAGTGTTGTGTCTCTAAACCTTGGTTACCTTGTACTCATTTTCAGACATTATTTTGAACTTGCTACTTTCGGTGAAGGCAAAAGTATTATCCCAAGATTAGAGATATGATATCAAAATAAACCATTGGTAGGTTAAAACACTTCTTATTAGTCATTTGAAACTATATATTATTTTTCTTTCCTCACATACCCACAAATATGTAAACGTATCTTTCACACCTTTAAGTATTAAAAAAAATGGTTTCTATTGGGAGGAAAGGTAATCCTAAGATCTAGTGGTAAGGAATTTGAAATAAAAAGGATATATATTGAGAGATTAAGAAAGTTCTAATTGGTCATAAACGTTGGTGTGTGTCAAAGGCCAAATCCTACCCAACTTCCAATGTAAATCTTTGATTATATGCTCTTGTCTATCACTTTTATGTGTTTTTTTTAAAGATTACAAACCCACCAAAATAATCTTTTTAAAAGAAGAGACCAACAAAGCCAGTTAAACCATGTGTGAAGACTGCTTTAAACTTAATATGAAGAAAAATGTAGCGAGCACAATGTGCATAGAAATTTGTATCATTCACTAATGTCCGTACAGTCCTCTTCTTATCAATATTGTTTTGGCTCCAACCAATTCATGTTTGAACTTTGATGTTCTTTACATGTTGATACTACTATGCTAGTTTTGGTGAGTTAGTCCACAGTACCTATAATTATGTAGGGGCTCACAGATGAAACTTTTTTTTTCCCGAATGGTCACTATGTCATCATGAAGACTGATCATCATCCGCTCATCAATAAGTGAACATAATAAGAACGGACTCTTATACTATAATATGTTCAAATAAGTTCTTATATGTTTTTATGCCCTATTAATCTATCTTAAATGTAGCCAATCGATACTCGGTCGTCAGGTATGATTCCTTACCTCTTATACTCTACTTTACTTTACTATTCTTCTCCCTTTGGCCGGAGGTCCTTATGAAAGCAGTCTCTTTACCTTTGGGTAGAGGAAAAACTGTCTACATCTTACCTCCCACATACCCCGCTTCAGCAGAGATTGGATACTGTTGTTGTTGTTGTAATAAGAACTGACTCATGGTCAGCTCTTTATGGTGCCACTCATGGCTCATTATATAAAATTTTCTTTTATATAATATATATTCGCAGTCCTGACTAATAAATTCAGTTCATATTTTACATACCGAGATTACATGACTTATGTGATAATTCATCAAAGAATACAAGAGAGTCACCAGTAACTTATAACCATAATACGGAGTAATTTTTAATAATCTTATTGAGTTATTTTATGTTGACTTTCTAATAATAGAAAAAAGTTTACGTATACTTCTTCGTATTAGAGGCATTACTTTTTAGCTATGTATAGGATCTTTCAAATCATTTTCACAGGTTTTTATGATTTACGAGTATGTTAAAATAACAGTAACAAATCTTTTGAATAGTTTTATTAGTGATGTCATCAAAGATGAAAATGTATAATTTTCTTAATGTAATCCAGTATATATACGGGTGGTATAAGTTTTATGTAACTATATAACTATTTCAAAATTTCTGTGTGAATTGATATTCCCCGTTGTATATGATGGATAGATGACAATACGAGTTAAAGATGATAACTCTTTAAAAATTTTATGTAAATGATTGATATTATCGATTGATACATTTAGTATATAATTGATAATAATGTAACTAATATATTTTAAATATATTTTGGTTAACTTAAATTTTAAATTTTTCATAGAGTAAAAGTTTGTATCTACATTCTTTAAATATAAAGTTTGTTTTGAATTACGTTGTGTTTTAAAGTTGTTTGAAGTTAAAGGATCTACATGCATTTATTTGAAAGTGCAAATTAATTTTGATACTTCGTAGAAAAACATGGGCTATTAATAATATATTGGAGGCTCCATGTCCAAGATGCCTCTAAGAAGTTCCTAAATTGCCATCTACATTGCCCCAGCAGGTGACTTGGAGGGGTTTTTTTTTTCCCGCTTTGGGCATCTGTTTTTGGTCGCTAACCTTTACACACACAACCATTCAAGATTTGAGGCAACTTGTAGTTATCTCACTCTAAGATTTTTGAAAGGCTCTTTGGATGCTTATATGACGTCACATGACGGAAGTCCTTCCTTAAGAGGGTTGCCTCACTCCTGTTAGTCTTAGTCATTCTCAATACCGCTAAAATAAATGTCATTTGGTTGATTACTAATATAAACCTAATATAAATATATTAATAACTCTTTCTAAGTATAGGTATGCATGTATTTATATTGCTTTTCTTCTCATATCAATTACTACCTTTTATCAAGAAGAATATGCATCGTGACTAAAGGTGTTTGAATGCAATGAGAAGGGAATAGTAGCGATCCATGACTTGTTACAAAAACTCTCTTTGGTTGTGTAAGCTTTTTAGCTTTAAAGATCATGCATCAAAGCTTTATGCTATACTTGTGGTAGATGCCTAAAGGCCCATAGCCACCTATACGCAATAAGCCCATCTTGTAGTATGTGGTACTGGTACCTTAACCTTACATCAAGCCAGACTACCTATTAATATATTCCTTTAGCATCTTTAAAAGTTCAAACTTGGCTTTTTACTATTGAATATGTCATTCTTGTTCCACAACATTGATAACATTTTTTAGCATGTAGACTTGCGAACATTCTTTTTATTTTTATCACGAACTTTTATCAGAGTGCTTAGATATTATGATGACACTCGGTTCCTTGATTTACTCAAATTCAAATATCAAGTTTGGGGTTAAAGAATAAATATATATATATATATACTTAGAACTTGTTTACTTTTTACTTAATACACTTAATAATTATGAACTTAATACATCAAGTCAAATTTTATGTTTCTTTTTTGATTTAATAAACAAAAATAACTGTCAATTACTTATTTATTACATAATACATACAGATATTATTTATCCATTCAATCACTTAATACATTCAGCACTTAATGACTAAAAAAATAATCCAGCCTCAAAGGCTATGTTTAACTTAATAATGTCATTTGCTTGATTACTAAATTAAAACACAATATATACCTAATATATTAATAACTCTTTCTTAGGGATCGTTTGGTTCAAAGAATTTTAAGGAATTCGGTAGAAAGGAATTTGAAATTTCATATGTTAACTTAATATGATAAGGAAAAGAAAAATTCAAATTCTTTTCCACCAAAATCCTTTAAATTATTTGAACCAAACAACCCGCAAGTTTGGGGTCGAAGAATATACGTTTCTTGACATAATGAAGGTTAAAAGATGATATAACCGTTACCTAGATTTATGGATTATAATCTAGTGTACAACATTTTATACATCTAATAACTTCTTAAATTTAACCCCAAAGGCTATATTTAACATTTCCCTTAAAACGAAAAGGAAAGGAAAAAAGTGTGTAATACTTGAAAAAAAAATTCTGACAATGTAATGCAAGGTTATTAAAAAAAGACTTAATGAAAGACTAAGTTATAATTTATATCTCGACTTTAAAATGTTGATCATGTTATTGAAAATGACTTCGAAACTATGCGTATGATGGCTTAATTTTTGAACTTTCTGTTTCAGCTTCTTTTTTCTTTCTATTTTTTTTAACCAAATCAAAGTCACGTATGGATGAGTCAACTTTTCCTTAAAAAATTTTAGCGTTTCATTTTTCTTTGCTAAATTCACAAGAAATAAGTTTTCAAAGCTTCAATCATCATTGATACTACTAGATGATACCAACACAATGTGCCGTATCAAATAGTTTTTAACTGTTTCAACTTTTAGGGGTTTGTGTCGCTGTGTCACTGCCCAACGGTCTTCGACAGTGGAAGAGAGGGTGGTGGTGGTGGTGGTGGCGGTGGAATCATAAATTTAATTGTTTCAACTCCTTTTATGTCTTAAGAATTAGTTAGTTTGCAGTGACCAGCATTTTCTCTTGTTAGTATGCACATGTTTATCTCTATGTTTAAGAACTTTTAAAAATGAATATAACCAAAACGTGTTAGGAACCTATACATTGATAATGGAACAAGTTATGTTAACTCTATTGGTCATATATCGCTTGGTTTTGCCAGTAAAAACATCCATGCAACAATTAGACACTGCAAACCGCATTGAAACAGATAATTTGTGTGATCAAGCCTGCATTAAAAAAAAAAGAATGCTTGTATAGCAACCTTTTCATTTACACTTTTGATCCAGCTATCTATGCAAAGCTCTAGCTTGTAACAATTGGAATATTTTTTCGATTTTGAAGAACATGCACGCATGGCTTATTCACAAGAAATGTAACTATGTAAGTGAGAAGACTCGGTACTTGGTTCTCCTAACACTTGTTACTCTGTCTAAAATACAGTTATAATCCTACGGAAAGTCTACATATAGTTAAAAACTTATACCAAAAAGTCTACATACAGTTACAAGTTGTTTTACCTGCAATGCCTCAAGAATAACTTCTTCCAAGTGGATTATTCCTGGAAAACATAAAGAAGTTTGTATATTATGTCCATGATTCGAGTCTCGTAACACTCAAAAAGTGATAGGTATGATTTGCATAGGCTTATAAGAACAAGTATGCAACAATGACTCTGTGGCCCAATGGATAAGGCGCTGGTCTACGAAACCAGACATTCTGGGTTCAATCCCGGAAGAGTTGTTTACATTAATTTTGCTTTGCAAAAAAAAAAAGAACGAGTTTGCAATCCAAGAACATAAATTACTGTTTCATATCCAAGCATATATAGATGCATTCTGGAGGATACCTTTATAGGATATCAAGTTTAATCAACCAATGTCTAGTAAATAATAGTAGTTTACTCACCTAATTATTCATTAAGGTAATGCTATGATGAAGTTGACACAGCCCCGTAATGGCTCCTTAGTGCATCAATGGCTTTATCCACAGATTGCTTGAGTTCAGGAATGCTCGTATTGCACACTACGTTTGTGAGTACAGGCAAAAGGCTTAATCAAGTTAGGGAGCATAAGACCAACTATCCATGGTTTTTCCGAAAGTCATTGTTTGGCCTCAAAATAATCAGAATCAAAGTTTGTATTTCCAAAAATCAAACACCTTACAAAAACAACTTGGATTCCTTTGAAACTTGGATATTTTTGAAGCAAACATCTCATTCGGAATCATAAAACAGAAGCACATCTTTAGAATCAAAATGAAAGTTAAGCCATAGAAACTTACGATGAGTAGCTCGGGCCTGTGCTCCTCCTATCAGTTCCTTATATGATGCCTGAAATAAACACCCTTGTGAGACATGTATAAACAGACAATAGTTATTGTCAGAGTCTGGAGAGTGACTGTAAAACCTACTTCCATTGCGCCATGAGTTTTACTCATGTGGTCAGTCACCTTCTTGAAATCCTTTTCAGCTTCAGCCATGGATTCTTTACATGCTTGATTTTGAGCCTTCAGAAATTGCAACAGGGAGGATAATTTTGGAGGAAACAAGTTAGTAGGTGATAGAAGCAATTTAAAGACGTCATGGATTGTGGCTATCTTGATATTTCTTCAAAACCTTCATACTCCAGTCTACTGATTTACAAATGTCATTCTCTCTAGTGACAATATGCTAAAGTCTCCTCAAGTAGTAAACATAAACGAATACTGCATTATGCTAATTCAAATCTCGAACTGGCCCAGTATGATAAAAGACTTGAGGTCCATAATGGAAATGAACCGACAGCATTCTATTGCAAATGAATACACAATTATGTAAAGGGAGAAGATACTTACACCAAACAAACTTTTATGTATTGTATCAAATCAGGGACATGAGGTCCATAAATCAGAGTTCTGAGTTCAGTTACAAGAAATCTAGAATACTACATAGGTAACAGTTCATATCTTGAATTGGCAGTAAATCAAGGACATGGTGCTTATAAATGAAAACAAATCATCATACAGCTATTATCAAGATCAACATATGTAAATCACTTGTTCTATATTGCATAAAAATGGTAATTCATTTATTTACCCAGACAGCAGTGATCGTACTACATACCAATTAAAAAAAGTCAAGTACAATCTGTATTTGTGTTTCCTCAATAAATATCAAGTTATCAACAATTTAGTGACTGGAAACCAGTGGAAAATTCAGCATTTCCTCTGACCGTACATTAGGTCCAACTCTTGTCTCATTGTCTCTACAAATTGCACAAATGACACTTTCGGGTTCGGATACTACATAGAAATATAGGATCTAAAGAGGTTATCAAATGATATTTATGGTTGTATATGACTATATGTACAAAAAACATAAAAACCATGATCTCCAATTTATGATAAGCATAGAATCATATCAACGAATACTGTATATTATAAGCACATGAACAGATTAGATAAACAGTTTCATAATTCAAATTTCTGAAATGTGTAAAATTATATTCTAATAAATGAGACTACAACTTATTGCGCCACACTCCAGTGAGTCCAGTCTACTTAATTACAAGACTTCAAATGGTCTATGGTGACAATATGCAACAGTCTCCTAAGATAATTGACACAAAGGAATATGCAATCGATAAAAAAAAGTTCAAATATTCACCTACTACAATGCTAGAAAGGAGAGATCACAGTTAGGTGATATTTCAGACCTTGATTGGCACAATTCCATTAAATCATGACATGAGGTCCATAAATGGAAAGGAATCATCACAAGACTATTAGAACATTTACTTTGTATCGCATTAAATCATGTAATTCCCTTATCAACTACATACCAATAAAACATGTAACATACAATCAATAAATTGTGTTTCCTCGGCTAAATACTTACAAAGCTTTTGTAACAAACAATCACAGTTGTAAATATAAAACTTCCTCGAAGCCTACTCCAATTAGAGAACATAATCAACACAACCCTATATTTGTACGCGATAAACAACATATAAAGAAAGGCACAATCTCTGGTTGTATACTAAGTGCATCAACCAACTTAAACAAATAACACTTTTCCATTACAACCAAATAGATAGATTAGGCATCCGGTGCTACTTTTCAGATAGAAATATATGATCTACAAAAGCTATAAAACTATATATTTAGTTGTATACATAAAAAATCATATTAACAACATGATCTCCGATCTCTTACGGACATAAAATCAGATCAAAAAATTACTGTCTCTAATTGCTTATAAGCTTCATAACTCAAATATCCTACAGCTAAACAGAACATGCACTTCAATAATCAAAAATATATCCACATACAGTTAAATAAAATCCTTCTAAAATATACTAAATTTAACTTCGTCATAAGTAATTTTCACAATACACATCCATAAGCATAACTTCACTGTTATAAACCTAACTTTACATCAATAAGAAAAAAATCAACTGTAAATATATACATATACACACACGTAAACGAAGAAACGAGTTATAACTGTAAACATCAGAATTTAAATCTCCTACAGAGAAAAATATCTTCAAATTTACTAACTGAGACTACAAACAGTTATCAGCATGAATATATACATCCATAAGCAAAACTAAAGCTTTGTAAACCTAATTTCACATCAATCTAAGAAAATAATTAGCTGTAAATATATTCGTATACGAAGTAACAATAAATATATACAGACCTTATATCGTTTCTGTAAACGAGAGTAAGAAACATCAATCTCGGTGAGTAAATCAGAATACGAGCAATCAATCTGACACTTAATCGAATTGATGTGAGACGATGCGATTTCCTTCAGATCTGGGATCCTGATGAGTGATTTACTCGGTGGCGCCGGAGATTTTGCGGTAGTTAGATCTGTGGCATGTTTTTTGCCAGAATTTGGAGGTGCGGCGAAGCTGAATTTGAAAATTTTTGGAGACTCATTTGGAGATTGGATTGGAATAGGTAACGGCGATGGTGGTGTGATTAGAAGATTTGCCGCGGATGGCTTTCTCTTTGATCTTGTTTTCATCTTTTTGAGGGTTTGATTTTTTGAATTCAAATTTAGGTATTTATATTGCCGGGCTTTATAGCTTCTTTAAATATTCGGGGGTGTTTGGTAAAAAAATAGAGAGAGAGAATTCAAATTTAAGTATTTATACGCCTACAAGGCTACAATGGGCGTGTTTGGCATAACATTTTTAGGAGTTTTTCAACCGCTTTAATTTTTATTATTCAAGCTCCTATTATATTAAAAGTTTTGTTTGGTATTTTGGTAATAATTAATTGTAGTTTTTATTTTGATACAAAAAACATAAAACAAAACGCTGCTTGAATGAACGTTATATTTGTGGCTGGAGCTTTTAATATACAAATTACACAAATAACCCTAAATCTCATAATTACGTTCTTCTCTTTCAATATATATCCCTATTTTGACTCCATCTTCTTTGCAATACATACAAATCCTTAAACACATGCAGATCACACGCTCTCTCCTATAGTTTTGTTTATGGTTAATGCATATAATATTGTAGATATTATTTTTTTTGTTAGTAATTTTTTACAAATCCTTGCATGTTTCTTGCTTAGATTTGATAAATTTGAGTATGATGATAATCATATATTCTTCCGTGCTCTGCTAACTTTCTTCCTATTTTTTTCTCTTATTTTTTCTCTGCGTACTGCTTTCTTTCTTCTTACATGTTATCTGTTTCTTTCTTTTGTTACTTAAAAAATGGATTACACGTATCTGCATATCCATATAGTATATAATAGTATAATATAGATACGATAGTGATGGAGTAACTATTACTTGTTATCTGTTTCTTTGGTTTCTTTTTTTCTTTGTCGTTTTTTCTTCCTTTATTTTACTTAAATAATTATGATATAAGTAGATACAAGTATAGTCAACAGATAAATCTATGAATTGATATATATATATATATATATATATATATTAGAGTTCAATCCTCGTTCCTCAGCATTCAACACTGGAATTTTTTGATCTAGTATAGAAGTAGAGATGCAGGTTCGATCAATGGGATGTCCAAATCATGTGGATATTAAATGGTTCCGGAAATATAGTGTCTTATTTTATCCTTTTTTGTTTTCACGGTAGAGACTAGGAAAATGAATGATCTCATTTAAAATTATTCATGATTATTATGTGAGTATTTAACACATAAAACTTTAGATTCTAACCAATTAGTTAACCAACTACTTGCAATCTAACAAAAATGAAATGAAATGAAAAGTAATAGAAATAGTAATGATAATAAGACCAAGCGGAATGGAGCGGAGCGGGGGGCGGTTCGGCCTCCAACCGCCTGCCAACCGCCGGCTACACCGGCCCGC
>JAOEHQ010015241.1:0-26486 GCA_025447715.1 Asclepias incarnata
CCCGACCCGCAACCCGAGATTTGAATAAAATAAGACCCGTGGCCCGGACCGTGTATATAACGGGTTGAGTCGGGTTCCCTTTTTTTCGGGCCGGTTCAACGGGTTTCACGGGCCGGCCCGCATTTTGATCACCCCTAGATGTGGTAGCCGTATAACTTGCCACGTTATCTTTGAGACGGTTCATTAAATTTTGTTAACTCAACGATTACAAAAAAATAAAAAAAATTAATGAATTAATGAAACTTAAAGAAAAGTAAAAAAGAAAATGAAAAGTTGGAAAATGACAACAAAGGTTTTAAAAGGAAAAGAAGGACCTTGAAGCGAGACTCGAACTCCTCACTTGCCCGTTAAAATTAAAAGCGCGTAGTCACTATGTCAGTTCTTGTAATATTTTATTTGCATAAAGTGGTTTATTATAACTTTTAAGATAAATCCTACGGAATACATTACACGCGTTATAATAAGATTATGATTCTAAATTGGTTCAAGTGACCTGCCCTCCAAAGAGCACAAATCATATCTATGTAAAGACACCTTAATCACTTAATGGGTCTTCCGATTAGGAACAACATGAAAAGAAAGGAAACGACAATGGGCGATAATGGTGTCCATTGTTTTAACGCTTCACCTTACGAAATCGTCCTTAAGGCCTTTAAGTGTGCCCTTAACATTCCCAAACTAAAAATGGACCATTTTGGGTTACAACTTACATTCTTACAAGTTACAAATACCAAGAAAAGGCTGAAAGGCCCATCTGGATTACATGATGTCATGAGTCATGACTCATGATGATGGGTTTTCGTTGCACTTAACTTTTTTATTTTTCTTTGGAAAATAAGCAATACTTAATCGGTCCCAATTTATTTATCTACAAAAATAAAAAATTATTTTAAAATACCTGCAGTTAATGAAGTTTTTCTTTTTATTGGGAAAGGTAATTAATGAAGTTTTAACTCCATAAAATGTCATTACTACCTTTTAATTATGAAAAACTTGAATTGAAAAGTAGTAATAACAGTAATTAATTAAGGGCATAATAGTAAACAAATAATTAATTAATATATTTTGGTAAAAGTACACAATTATTTTGTGATAAACAAAAACAGAGGACAATTAAAATAAGACGGAAAGAGCAGCGTGTTATTTTAACTTTAACGTTTATAAGTCATTTAAGAAAATATATTACTTTTTCCCACTGTAATATAAAGTCACGCCTAATTTAATTTATACGTACTACAACCAATCTTGAAAACAAATGTTTGTATATGATGATCGACTAGCTTGTAACTACTTTTTTATAACATATATAATAAATTAATTCACCTGCTTTTGTAATATATGCTGGTCGTTGGTCATTAATTTTACTTTTGACGAAAAACTAACGTGGGTGCATTGATATAAAGACGTAAGTATACCTAAAAACATGTGACCCATCAAAAGGATATATATATATATATAACATATATATATGAAAACAATTGTTTAGTTTAGGTTTAGCTAGGGTATATGAAGCTGGTGTAACTTATACGCAAAAAGTGATGCCAATTGGCAACTTATCATCAACTGCTTTCGATCAATTCGATCTAGCTGTCGCACTAATTATTAAAACCACTCCATCACGTACAACATAATTTGATCGATGTGATCACCTTCTTCATGCGTACGTACGTGCTCCATTATCAGATACATCCAGTACCGAACGCCAACCGATTCATAATTTTATTTAGCTCCGGTGCATTTTTAAAAATAATGTTTTTTTATTAAATTTTACACTACCCATTTGTACAATATTTTTAGTAAAACTAATATGTAAAAAATAATAGTTAGTTACTCATAAGTTGTTTTCGACTTTTCTTCATTAAACATACATAGGCCGGCCTCGTATTTTCCACAATAAGTTTTGATGGTTTATGATCGCCCCGTGGCTTAAAGAAAATCTCGCATTCAATAATTTTAAGAAGAAATAACTTGTTCATAAAAATAAACATGCTCCTTCTTTTGAAAAGAAGAGAACAGATTCTATTTCATCTGAGGGTCAGAGAGGAACTAAATACACTAAGCAGTCTAAGCACTTGTTATCATAAAGATTAATTCTCGATCGATGGCCAGGATTGAGCTGAAAAACTAAGTTTTGGACCGCTGTAAATCTAATAATTAATGTAACTTTTTTTTTTCCTTCTTCATCTACTAATTAATTAAGTACCCATGCATACAAATACAAACCTATCTACGCAAACACCACTTGTTTTATAAAGTTTAGTGAGCATATATATCCTTGATTTGTAATAGGAACATTTTATTAGCATAAAGAAACAATATATTAAAATTTTGACTAGTAATTAAAATACTAAAATCCTTCAAGATATATAAGAGCAACACAAATGAAATTGCAAACTTATGATATCTAATAAAAGTTAACTAAATAAGTAAATAGTGTTTGTAAAACGGTAATTTTGCATGAAAAGCAATAATTAATTAGTAAATCTGTTCCGTGGTTTATTTGGAGGATAAAAGGGATGAGTGGGGTAGAACTGTCGTAAAAATTCAGACTAAATAGTTAAAGCGTGATGGCATATCTTTTAGAATATATTCCAGGTTTTAATTAAAGAGAAAGTTAAAATGTGTAAAAGCATAACATGTACTCGTAAGACATGAAAAAAGGACTTTGCTGATTGGACAAGTGCTGGCCGGGGAAGATATATATATGCGTTTTCAATACTATGTATCATATATTACTTTGGATTAATTTATATCTAATTAAGTTAATTAATTAATTTATATCTAATTAATTAAGTTAAACTGAATAAAGAAAATGTTGTTTTCTTTAAGATTCAAATGAGAGATGAACTTATAAATACTTGTCGAGCTATCACATCGAATATAAATGAGCTTGAATTGACTCGTTTGCATTCTATGTTGTACTTATCCCATTAAAAATAATATATTCCCTCATAGGCAAAATGAAGAAAGAAAAAAATTAACATAAGCATTCATAAACATACATATGTCAATATCTCAATCTCGTGTTAAGCAAGAACATGAAGGATTGATGTGAGATTAGCGGGTTGTTTCTAGTCATAGGCATATATAGTAGATTTCAAATGAATTTATTATTTTGAAATTCTGAAATACGATATTTCTTTAATTAAACCATTTTATAGTAGATTTCAAATGAATTTATTTTAAGCATCAAAACATATATATAGACGGCCGGGTGGGTTGTATAACTCTTGAGAAGCAAGTAACAGCTTGAGTGCTGGCCAAGGAATTAAATAATGGAACATGAATAGACGACAACTGGCCCGAACTGTAAGGGCAGTTATTGGGGTAGAATTGATGGTCCACCACCTTTTTCTAGTAGAGCCCAAGATGTTTGACTCAAGGGACACGTGGTACTTTTTTGCTTTATGGGAAAGTTTATCCACTTCATTGTCTATTGTCACTAATGCCATTGTAACTTTGGATTCGGGTATGTAAATCAAAGACAAGACAAGACAATCAAGTTACATACATGCATCTCCTACCAAAAAACAACATTAATTGTTGATAAAATAATCAATTCGATCTCTACAAATGGAGTATAGATTCATATATAAAATTGAATTCACAATCATTAATAAAGTATTAATTTGTGGAACATTATAGATGTTGTCTCAAACTTAAAAGTTCATTTTCACATTATTTACATTAAAATTAAGCAACTTCGTTCAAAACTGGGAAGAAAAATGCAAGCAAGCATCCAAAAAAGTGCCTAAGGAACCATTTAATATCTAGAGTCACCATCACTTAACCGTAATCAGTTAGAGAAGAAGGCGCGAAACAAGCATCTCTTGGGTTTGCAACCACGATCAAAGAGTGTTCTTTTACAGCAATTGGCAATCCAAAAGAGATTGAATCTTGTAGAAATTAATTAAGTATCTTTATTCATTCAAGATCTCAAACCTCTCATCCGATGAGACTTATGTCATTTTAAAGCTAATCCATGTAATTTAACAAAACCATTTATTCCTTTATATATATATATATATATATATATTGAAAAGTTATTTTAGAAACCTTTAAAGGTTTAGGAACTTTTAGGAACCCTTTTAAACTTTTTAAATCAATCTCAGCTATTGGTTATTCTTTACATTGTGATTGTTTTTTGAGTTATTTAGGTATAATTTTATATTTTACAATTATGTGAAGACATGGATCTTCATCCGTTAATTATACCAAAAAACCATGTTCTAAGATTATTAGGTACCATGTCGTTATCAAGTTATCAATTGGGTTGACAAAGAATTAAATTCAATGATGTTGAAATGTTATTTACCATGTCGTTTTGGACACTATCTTTGTATTGGACAAAAAGAAGTATGTATAATTTGGAAAATGATAAATCTTTCTAACAAATGCTCTTAACAAATCTTCGAAAATATCTTCATAATGTTATGGCTACATGCCAAGTGTAATTCATTAATTCTCTCTTTTAATCTCATGGTTATATTGTTAGAAAGATTTTTAAACGGATTTTTTAAGAAGATTTATCATTTTCCGTATAATTTATTTGGAAAAACCTATCCTTGCAATATGCACCACACTTGGTCAATATATTGGAAAGATCGACATAAATGTCATTTTAAGCTGATATAAAATTCATTCAATAATAATAATCCATGAAGTACCCTGATAAAGTAACAGCTCAGTTTATGGACTCTTTCTTTTCCATCATTTGCCAATTACTTGTTATCTTTTAGCCACACATTTGGCATACGATTCCCACCTTTTTCATATAATAAATTGTATTGTATAAAGCTATATATGCATTTTTTTCATTCAACACTTTTTTATGGTTAAAAAAACATGTAATTATTCTTTACATTACCATACGTACAAGCTTTTAGAAAGAATCACATGCTTTCCAAAGCTTTAATGTAAAAAATATTTGTTTCTGTGAATGATTGTATATTGGAATAAATTAAAAAGATTAGCTATAACAAAATAGAATATATTTTTTATAAAAGAAAGTATTGACAGTAACAGACTGAATATATATATAATGGATTAGATATTGCAATATTTATATTATTTATAAAACTAGACAAATAAATATATAATATTAATGATATATGTTATTTGTTTTTAATATCTTGGCCTTAAAAATACGCAAATCTTTAATGTAGTTGTTTATCAGTGATGATGATATTATTACCTTCGTAGTTTATTAATTAACTTACAATTAGGATAAAGTAATCCGAAGATAAAGGTATTATTTCTTTTTTCTTTTTTTTGTGTGTCTTTTGTCTTTGTGTTTTGGAGTTTTTTTTTGTAAAGAAGATACACAAATCCAAAGAAAATATATGATGATTTTATCTCTAGATTTTCCGGTGCTTGATTGAAGAGAAGTAAAATAAAAATAAAAAAAATTAACATTAACATATTAACAAATTGTGTTATCTTTCACATTATTAAACTACATGGACAACCACAATCAAAAATTTCTCAGCACCATTAATAGGAAAAACTTACGAGCGAGAGGACATTATGTTAGTTATTATTATTGTTAGTAAAAACAAGTGTTTAATTATTTGAGATTAACATCCAATTTTCTAAACGTATGATAATATTCTACTCCGTAGTAATCAAACACCGTAAAACCAAATTAAGAAAATAAAAAGAAGAAATTGTGAAGACCTCGACGGTTAATTTACGGCTGTTTTCTGGTATGTATTATCGTGGACTATTTTATAAATATATATGATGAAAAGTAAAAAAGAAAAGAAAAAGGGAAGGTAATCCAACGTGTCATCCCACTCCGTTGGTATATTCGGCGGAGAAAACATCTCGTGTGTTACACGTACCATATTTATCGGCCCCCACTACCTCCCATTACGCAATCCTCACCGTTCGATTCCTTTCGGTCCCACATATATTTTCCATAATAATAATAATAATAATTTTGACAAAAACTGAATAATATACAGCTCAGCTCAGGTAGCTCACCACTCAGTGCCCCCCGGCCCATTCCTTTGCTTCACCTTCTTCTACTTCATTGTAACGCTCTTCTCTTCTTCTGCCATAATATACTCCACCTATACATACATACATTCTATATCTATATCTATATCCAGTAAGTATCTATATCTATCTATTCCATATAACTTTATATATCGAAAAATAATAATAATAATATTGTCTTCCATTTTATAACTAACCGTTTCTTTCTTTGTAGCTACTATTTACAAATTACAAACCTTGATATTCTCCTATATCTATATCTATATATATACACGTCAAATATTCTCTTCAATTTCACAATTTAACCGTATCCTCTTCTTCTTTATTTATTGCTTGCTCTGCTTACAGACCTTCATATTTTCTATTACATATATATATATATATGTCAAATATTCTTTTCCAT
Organism: Asclepias incarnata; assembly: GCA_025447715.1. Lineage (NCBI taxonomy): Eukaryota > Viridiplantae > Streptophyta > Magnoliopsida > Gentianales > Apocynaceae > Asclepias > Asclepias incarnata. The sequence continues at coordinate 6,404 of JAOEHQ010015241.1, forward strand.
TTCCATTTCAATATCTACATATCTTCTTTTTCTTCCAAATCTTGATTTTTCATTCATATATACATACACACCTATAGATACACATACAAAAGCTATACGTAAATATGTTGGATTCATTATTGAAGAGCAAGTTTTATACCAAATGGTAATGAATTCAATTCCTTTTATCTTAAACAAACTAAAATTTTCTTTGAATATTTTGGTTGGTGGGGTTATTAATTGTTTTATTATATTTGTGTGATATATCAGCAAGTCAGAAATCAAGATGACGTTGAAGCGTATCGACATGATAAAGCGAAAAAGGAATGCAATGCAGAAGTTTTTGAGAAATGATGTTGCCGATCTTCTGAAAACTGGTCTTGAATCAAATGCATATGGCAGGGTATATCATCATCTTCTTTTCTTTGTGTGTGTGTACGTGTTTCTTCTTTAAATTTGGATAACTGACCCATTATCGATCTACCACCCAGCTGTTCAAAAAAATGTGTGGATATATATTGGTTAAAGATTTATGATAATTAGTAACATGAGATCCTGATTTCTTGACTGCTTAAATGGGATGAATATAATTTTTGCTATAAAACATGAACCATTAGAAGGATTATTTTGGGATTTTGATTGTGTCAAAAATAAAAATAAAAAAGTTTTATTTTTTTTGTTTGTTATTTCTAAATTTTGAAGGTTGGTTGCGTAAGAAAAGCTTGGAATATAGGTGGACCACCTTTGACAATAACAATGTTATTTCTAAGTTTTATTATGTTACACAACAATCTGTATCTATAATAATGTTTAATATACACACACACACATATATATATATATATATATATATATATGTGCATTTATGGGTCCTACAAGTGAATATTGTAGGGTGTTTGTTTGATTTTTAGTGGATGATGTGAATGTTGATATGCTGAAAAGAAACATGTGAAATGAAAATATATAATCAAAGATGCAGGTAGATAGATTACTAACTATTTTTTCAACCAGTTAGATAGATTGATGATTGATGTATTATACAGATAATAATTGGCAAGAAATTCAAGATTGATCATTAATAATTTGCTATTTTGGAAACAGGCTGAACAACTATATACTGATGTGAATCTGTCATCATGTTATGAATTTCTTGAACAATGGTGCTTGTTCATTTTAAGTAATCTTTCAGCCATGAATAAACAGAGGTAAATCTAGTTATTTAGATCTTCTTTATATATTAGGACCTACAAGGTTGATATGATATTCTGAATATTAAAGCAATTTCTTATGTCACATTGTAGGGAATGCCCTGATGAATGTAAGGAACCTATATCAACTTTGATGTTTGCAGCTGCAAGATTTGCTGATTTGCCGGAGTTGCGCGAACTCAGAAGTTTATTCGTTGAGAGATATGGGAATTGTCTTGACCCTTATGTCAACCAAGAGGTGCTTCTTGCATTTACTTTATCAAAATATGGTTTTCCATTAATAGTATAGCTTTTAATCATGGTTCTATATTTTATACTAGCTTGTCACAACATGGTTGTTTTTTTTTTTTGCTATGCGTTTTTTATCGTAGCTCTTAATAAACTAAAACTAAAAAGGGAAACAATTATGTTCATAGTTTGTCAGGAACTTGAAGGCAGACCCTCCTAGTATGGAAATCAAGCTTCAAATGATCCAAGAGATTGCGTTGGATTGTGGTATAAGGTGGGATTCTAAGGCTTTGGAAGTTAAATTGTACAAACCACCTCCATTTGTACAGGTAAACCATCTTTCTCTTTTTCAACTGTTAGCATTATGATTGTTGGAAGAAAAATTTAATAAATGTTTGATTTTTGGTAGCATTCTATTTCAAATGGGTCAGCTCATAAAAGTTAGGTAAAAGGGGAATGGGTCAAATTGGTCTAGCCCGATGTCTATAGGTGAACGCATACATCTTTTTAAACTGTCTTTCAGGATATAGATTAGTATATTGTAATAAAATTGTTTTCGTGATCACCATCAATGCCATTATTACTTAAAAATACAGTAAAAAGGACAAAAAGAAGCTTTTGGGCCAACCCAAACTCGCCCGTTTCCACCTATACTAAAAAAGTAAAAATGACCCATTATCCAACTTCCCATTTTGCCACCTCTAACATACAAACATCTTGCAGGATTGGTCTCCATATGGCAATGGAAGAAACAATGAATCACCTAAACCCCACCATCAAAATGGTTTGGAAAGAAACATTCAAGAAACAGAAAAGAAGGATGGCAATAAACAAACTGACATCTTAAAGAAGGACCACACTCTTAAAGATGGTTTGCCCTGCAAACCAAAGAATGCAGTTGAAAAGATAGAGGAGAAACACATCGTCTCGCCTGTTGGAAACAGTTTGCCCTATAAACCAAGGGCTGAAGTTGAGAAGAAACAGCACAAACACGCTGAACCGACTGTTGGAAACAGTTTGCTTTACAATTCAAGGGCTGCGGTTGAAACAAAAAAGGAAGAAAAACATGATCATGGCCGCGTATCTCCTTATTGGTCGAGAAACACTAGCTATAGCAGTGAGAGTACTAGTCCAGAATACAGCACAAGTCCGGACGATAGTGCTTCTGAGGATGTACCCGGAGGAAGAAAGGTTTATGCATTCAGATCAATGGCTCCTCCTAACATCGAAACCGAGTCAGCCAGAAAGCCAACAGTTTCTACAACTTCTGGTTCTGACAGAAAATACAATAATGTTCAAAGTGATATACCCGAAGGAAGGAAGTTCTATGGGTTAAGGTCAATGGGTCCTCCATACATCAAAACAGATTTAAGCAAAAAGCCATCAAATTCAGCTGAAGAAAAGATATCTGGACTGGAGTTTAAAGAGAGTAATATCATACGTGAAGAAGAGTCTGAAAACAACAGTAAACCAGTACCAAGATCAATGAGGAATCGTAGACCATTTAAGCCAGTTGCAGGTTCTTCTCAGGCAAACAGTGAGGTTCCAAAACCGGGTCCTAGGCTTTCGAAGGGTGAAAATCTTGATCATGATCATATAGATGATGATCAAGAGAGAAAAATGGACAAACTTTTGTCACACTACAGCAAAAAACCGTCGCAAATACCTGCTCCAACGCGCTCAGGTTCACTTCCACCTGAACCTTTGAATACCAGGGTGGCAGCAGAGGAAAGAAAAGGACTTTCAAGGGCGGCAACTTATCAAGCGGATTCAGCTTTGAATTCACAAGGTCATGTGCATCCTAAACTTCCTGATTATGATGAATTTGTAGCACGATTAGCAGCTTTTAGAGCGAGTTCTTAGAGTCATGTTTCTTGTTGGTTTATATTTTACAGTAGTATTTTCTAGCATCCTTCACCTGTATCAGCTCCTTGCTGTTATATTCTACTAGAATTGGTGTTTTTACCAAGATTCATTTTAGTTGTTACCATATGGTCCGCACGCAATCTATCGAATTGTTCAACTTGTGTTAAAATCAAAACCGGCATACGTTTTATCCAGCTAGAAATGGGATTGGATAATGTCATGAAAGCTATTGGCCAGCAGAAAAGACCAAAAGTACTAAAATGATATTTATTTTTTTCGAACATTCAGTTGGTACACAACATTCACTAAAATGATATTGTTTGTATGATTTTTAGGTTCATTAACTAATTTGGAAGTTAGAACAAAGTTCTGATTATTAATGTTGGACAATTAACTGAGATTATTCTCAATCAATTAGCCCTTAGTGGTATAACTTTACTTTTTAGAAAGACCATTAATCAAATGAGATTCATCAATAATTTCATTAGGGGGGAGGGAGTACTAACACCAACATCAATCTTCTCCAAATTGTCACATTATCATTATCCAATAAAAACCCTCCGCCTCATTTCATCCCAATTTTCCCCAAACTTCACCAAAATGGTGGCGCTATTTTCACCAAACTTCCTCAAACTTCCCTAATTTCCACATCATTTTTTTTTTCCATTTATTTTTAATATATAAAATAACAAACTATATAAAACTAAAAATGGCTAGTTTTTTATTAAAAAAAAAATACAAACGGCTAGTTTTTTATTAAAAAAAAAAAGTTCCAACGACTAGTTTTTTTTACAACTAATTGGACAATAATATAATAAACTAATACAAATTACTAATAAAATTACTTAAACATACTAAACTAATACAAATTACTAAAAACTTAAAAAACTACCACATTCCATATTCCTTAGGGTCGGTGTAATATGAGCACTTCACATCGTCGACCGTTTTGTGTTCATTGACCCCGTTTTCCCACATGTCGGCGTACACCATCTCGCTTTGCACCTTGTACAAACCGCTGGCAAATTGTTCAATCATTAAGTCCGTCTTTGTTCAATCATTAAGTCCGGCGGTCGTAGGTTGTTGATAGCTTGTTGGCACCGGGTTTTTTTTTTTGTTTAAGTTTATCGATCACTGCAGCAATCTCACTACTCAAGCGTTCGTCCTCGACCATATCCGATTTAATTGCTTGTTTCACCTTTTCAATTGTCATGTGTTTAACATTGTCTGACGAGGAAGCCATTTGCAAAGATTGAGAGAGGTGTATAAAGATTGAGATGTGTTTGTTTTGAAAATAACGGGGGGTTTTTAATAGGATGAGTTTGTTATGAAAATAATGGGGATATTTATAGGTGAAAATGGTTTGAAAAAATGGTAAAAAAAAAAAAATAAATTTACAAAGCCTGTGATATAGCCGTTTGGAACCAAAAATTAGCCGTTGAATTTATGATGCACGCTCCTTTCCATTCAGTGTAACTCCCCGAAATTGCTTCCCCGATCTTCCACACCGAGCACCGGCGGCGGTGTTACCGCCTATGCCGGTCGGTGCCGATTGGAACCCCGAGGGTACTCCTCCCCCCTTATAGTATTATTGTTTAGTAAATATTCCTAAAGCCCACCATCCCCTTTGGTTAAGTATAACTTTTTTAGGTATTACCACTTCATTCATAAAAAATTCTCTCATTTTTGTTGTTCAGTGCAGTTATTCATTAGTTTAACAACCACTGAAATTTGAACTTAAAACTTCTTGAAACCTTTGCCTTCGGAACCTTAATAAACACACTGAACCACTTTTAGCAGCATGCTAGACCACTTTTATCTCCAACCCACCACACTGAAAACCAGTTTGCCACTACCACATCATAATTAATATTAAATTAGACAAACACATTATTTTTTAAAACTTATAAAACCAATTTTTTAGTTTTTAAAACGTAAAAAGCAATTTGTAAACACTTTAGTACTTTAGGATTTTAAATGAATATAATTTATAAAATAAAATATATATATAAAGAACACAAAACAAATTCAGCCTTCGTTCTTCCTCGAGCTACAGCTGCTTCCCAAAACACATACACACACAATACACACACACACATATATAACACGAAAATAAAAAATAAAAAGAAAAGGAAAAACCAACACATCGGTGAGCCCGACTTGTCAATCAACATATTGAACCCAGTACGCAAGGCAACACTTCAAAGCTCTAACGACAACAAGTCGGGTTTCGGCGCGTTGGGGGATTGCCACTTGCACACCGTCTCGAGAGGTCGCGTTAGAGATGGTCTTATAGTATAATATGTAGGAACATGTAAAATAAAAAAACACATAAATATCCTATAGAATAACATTTGTCACTAGACTTAAAAACTTTGCGTCATATTCCAAGTTAAAAATTATCACAGAAATTGTACTATGCTCCACAAACATCAATTACCTTGCATTATCCATTGAAATAAATAATTGCCCATACTAAAATATATATATATATATATATATATATATATTTTGGGGAAATAATCTGCACAACAGATTTCTCCTCACATCTCTACTACATGATCATATAGAGAAAAAAAAAAATATGAAATATGTGAGGGTATATGCACTGCTGCAGTGCAGATGATATGACCTTATTTCTTATTGCATTTGCTTGCGTGTATTTAGCCATTAATTAGACATTATTTTCTTGTAAGAATATTATGACCCTTTTACCTTTTCTCATTTTTCTTTCACATTTGTTTTTTTTTTCTAAACACCAACACCGCTATCCTATCCCCACCCTAATGTGTTCCCCATCACCCCTCCATCCATTCCTCACAAAAAGACATCATGGCGCGCACTCTTTTGTCGGTAGAGACGGAGCTAGTAGGAGACTAGAGAGTACTCGGCCTCTAAAACCAACACAACTTATTATATAAATTTTCATCCCAAAGGTTTAACATACATGACTTGTAAAAATGTGTAATCTAAGAATATTTCAGTTAGCCGGATATCAATACAAATAGTGATCTCGCTTCCCAAATACAACAATTCGTCCATATATAGTTGAGTTACACAAATTTCGTATTGGGATGATATGATTGTAATGATTTAAATTTTGATTGAAAATTTGATCACTGGTTGCAAAGAATGTCTGGATTGTGTGTGTTTTCTCTATGTATCTCTAACTGTCCCAATGACAGATTATCAGGCAATTTAAATGCCTCGGGATAGACATGACAGTTTAACAAACAACATATCGTAAGGCCACTCACATATCAAGATATAAGTGAGACCACCACAAGGGCGCCCTAGGACCCCGCAAGGAGGCGTGGCCCCACAATTTTGCTCCCAAGCACATATTTGTTTATACGCATACACTTCATATCTCTGAACCCATATAAAATACAATGCCTAGTACACTAAAATACTAACTTCTTTTTTTATGTGTCCCATCTGAATCAAACAACCGGCTTCCTTTTAGTATCAAATCTTGATTTCACATGCTTATGTGTTAAATAATGTTACAAAAGGCAAAATGATGCGAGGGTAAAAGTTGAACGGGCAACGAGTGATTTGGAGTCGAGCAGGACCAAGGGATGACAGAAAGTTGATCCTTGTGGAGCCAAATGTGCCACCTCAATTTTCCGAGTGGGGTGGTATGACATATTGACATACCATACCCGATGCTCTAAGAGACCATTCAAAATTGATGTACCCCTACCTAGTCTTATTATTATGAGAGGGACATATAATATATGAGAAAAGGGAATATGTGGCTGTAATGTACCTAAGCTTGGGTATAGAACCACTCACATACCAATATTTTAATATTTGTTGTATAATAAATAAATGACCTGGGCCCCATGAACTTTATGGATTAAAATACATAAATGTGAGCAGTTCTATACCTAACCTTAGGTACATGACAGCCACATATTCCCATTCCTCATAATATATATGTCAAAAATAAAATATGCCACCCAATCAATCATTCGAAAATAGCTAAAGCTTTTTATAAAAAAAAAATAATTGAAATTTCATGGGCTTAAGATTTTCTTAACAATGATATCCAAAATATATTCCTACTGATTGCCTGAAATCAAAGAAAATACTTTCCATTTCCCATAGTAAATAAGAAAAGTTTTTTAATCAACTAAAATAGGCAATTATTTTCCAAACAATATATAAACCGTATATATTTTTCATATTGGGTCTTGCTAAATACAGCCCTAAGGGCTGTAATTAAAGTACATAAAATAGTTGTACACTTACCATAAAATTCAAAAGTAGGCTTTTGATATAGAAGGTACAATTATTTTATACTATTATTTTATACACATTAACGACAGCCTATATTTAGCATTTTTCATATTACAAATATATGTTGAACAAAGGTACACATACGCAAAACAAATACCGAGGTGCTAAGAAACCCTTCCTAATAAAAACAAAAACACATAAAAAAGATAACAACAACAGCAGCAGCCAACATAAGCCATGACTCTCTCTCTCTCTCTCTATTTATAAGAAGCCATCTGTACGTCTTTCTTTTCATCTCCATATCAATCCCTTTTATTTATTATTTCTTTCAATAAGTTTTTTTCCTTCACTCAATTAATAATTCTTTTCTTTTTCTTTTCAAACACTAGCTACTATACCACCACCACAAATGTGTTATCCGACTGATGTTTCTTGCAATACCATTGGTGGGCATGCTTTGGATGTCAGAATCAGGCGGTTGGCCGCGGCGGTTGCACGGCAGCAAGTAGTGGTGGAGGATAATGATGCTCATGCACAACAACAACAAGAAGAAGAAGAAGAAGAAGAAGTAGTAACAAGAGTGGTCAAGAAACAATATTGTATATGTTCACCAACTGTTCATCCTGGTTCGTTTAGGTGCAAGCATCACCATGCAGACTATGTTTGGGTTGGGGTTGGTCGACCCACTGTCCATTCTTGACTTACGTATAAGGAATCTTTTATATATGCATATAAGATAGTTTAAAAAAAAAAAAAAAAGGAAGGTAAAAGGATTTGTGGGTAATTGTCTGTTTGTTCATGATATCTCTTTCTTTATAGATCCAATTGTTTAATTAATTTATTATATATAGTAACGTACTTTCGTATTTGTATTGGGTAGTATTAAATTAAATTAATGAATTGGTGTAATATTACAGTTTAGTTGAAACTGGCCGGGTGGTGCATGCATTGTCCTCTTTGTGGCTGTCTCGCGTAGCAAAGTGTGTGTAATCACCGTCTCGATCATATTTTTCATTCCCAATTATATATATCCCAAACTAATAATATACCCTTGAAATTACTTTTGAAAAATAGTTACAAGAAGAATATTTTGGTCATTCATTACACATACAGAATATATACGTTTTTAGTTTGGGCCCTGCAGACTTCTGATTGATTGTTGCAACACTTTTTCGTTTTGTCCATTTTCGTGATAAATGAAAAATACTTGCATTTCAAAAAATAATACTTGAAGATTTTGATATAGACGGCTAGTATCATGACGTCCGTGCAATTATATTTTCGCTTTATATTATTTTGTATGATATGATGAATACGGATATTCCAAGTATGGTGATAAATCATAGATATGGTAGGCGTGCTAGTGATAAAGACAAGAATCACTTTCAATACTTTTCTCAAGTACTCAACCAACTTATCTACTCAAAAAAAGGTGACCCACATGACATCGAATCCAAAATATGTATGTTAGTGGTTCCTCTTTCTACACGATAAATTTCTTGTCGATTTCTCATGGATCACACTGATTCCTTCAACTTCTTCAAAGGAACACCCACACCATGCTGTAGTTCTATCATGTAGTTCACATCCTGATCACAGTAAATTAGTGGTATATCTTGGTAAAACATCGGTCCTTCAATATTCGGCCACCAGCCTGGCATTGTCAAAGCTACTTCATTCACTGGAAGCTTCAATCAACATCATACATGGTTCTAACTTCTTTTGAAGGTAGGGGATTCACTTGACGCAACAACGACACCTTTTGTCAAAGATCTACTGCTCCATCGCTAGGTAGTGATCATACAACGAATGATACTTTGCAGGAATATAATCTTTAAATCTGTCAAAAGCAAGAAAAAGGGTTAATCAATGTAATGAACTGCAAAGGCGCTATTACTTGATTCCGCACCTTGTTACTTGACTCCAACGAAAAACATGCATAATACTGAAGGTAGGAAAGATAGCAGAAACCAATATCACGAAAAGATAATAACAGGAAAAATATTTTATAATTAGCAAAAACATGCTACGGTAGTACTAAGCTGTGATAAATGGTTGCAGCTGTATTTAGAATAGACATGGCAGTTTCGGCCAATTTCCTTACGAATGGGTCAATCTGGTTATGTTTCGTCTCTAAATGGACAATGGTTTTGGGCCAACCTGAATGTTTTGACCTGTTACCCGCCCCGCTCGTTTTTCAACCTTCAGTTTAGAGCATCTTATGTACCTTTGCTGAAGAGGAAGTCTATCAGGAGAAGAAAATAATTTAATGATGGACTGGAGAACATGGCCTATCTTCATGGCCTTAGACTTAAGCGCCTTCATGAAGTCCACAAAACTTTTGTATTCTTCTTTACTAAGCTTCTCTTGGACCTGTTGAGTTTGTAGCTTATTAAGGCTTGCATAACATATAACATTCTTTGTGAGGTTAGTTATCAATATATGAACAGTAAACATGATTGCTTCTAAGTCAGTTGAGCTGGTTAATAAAAACATCTTCAATACAGTAAAAAGTTTGGACTCATTACTCTCTAAGAACTTTACTTTTGTATGCGTCTAACAGGCAGGGCTGGGTTGGGTTGACCCATAATCACTTTATAATCCAATTAAAAAGATATATAAATAATTAGACATGTTCCCCTTTTAGCTAAATATTAGACCATTCAAGATAGACTATAGTTGACTCTCAACCCATTAGAGCCCCTTTTAGCTACCCATTTGAAATTAAAAAAACCAAATCGACCCATTCAAAAGTTAATCAGGTCGACATTGCTACATCTATAGGATATGTTACCTGTATAAGAAAAGTAGATCCCCTTTTCTGATCATTGTCACAAGGTGAACTTGAAATACCACTTCTGGTTTCTGAAGAGGAAAACTGAGTACTTGTCTTTTGTGCGTTTATCTGGGTTTTCACCGGCAATGATGAACATTCTAGCACAGCTTCAGTATTTCGACTCACAAAGAACTGTTGACTCGCATGTGTTGATGAAGAAGATTTTTGTCCGTGTAACATGCTTTCCAGGGGAGTGTCACAAGAGCTGTCACACCGTTGTAATACATTGTCATACTTGGCCTTTTCTAATCTACGTTTTTTCAAAAAATAGGGTGCAGTCAGTTGATTAAATGTTTCTCCGCTGGTCAAATCGACCATTTCATGTTTTTTGACAGCCTGTGTCCTCCCGGGAAATAGCTTCTCCTCAGCAAGTTGATTGGTTATACTTTTTGAGGTTGAACTCTGTTTTTGCTTATCAAAAGAAAGATTTGCTCGGTTGGCAGGAAGTATTTCATGAAGCTGCTTGAAAAGGCTGCCTCGTTTGACTTCAGTAAAAGATGATGACTCAGGAGAGCATGATTTATCCGTGACTACATTCTGTAATATCCATCAAGTATAAACAAAACATAGAGCATTATAAAAAAAATGGAATAAAAGTTGACAGGATTGGGGTGGCAAGATGGGTGGGTTGACTAACGGTCCAAAATGGGTTATTTGGTAGTACGAGTCAGGTCCGTTAACCAGCAAACACTGTTGTCCATCATATAAAAAATCAAATTAGAAAAAGAATGTTACTATATTAATAATCAACATCTTTAAATATAAGTGATTTAGAATGTTGTGCGCATTATGATTACATTTTGGCAACTTTTGACTCATTTGATTTTTAGCTGAACTTTTGGATTGAGGAAAACACAACCTGAATCGACCCATTAGTTAAGTAAGTGGGCGGAAACTGCCATTTTTAGACAAAAATAAAGGCATGCCCTCTGAATAATCAACCCATACCAAGGATTTAAGAAATTTGCCAGGTTCATGTTTGTCCAGAGGTATGATTCTGTCCAGAATACTTCTTGCTCCTGAAAAGTGAAATAAAAAATATAGACCATCAGACTCAGGATGTACAAGTGTTGTCAACTTAGTTTTCTACAGGCATGGATAACATTTAAACAGATAATTATATTCTAAAGATTCAATAATGCTAGAATAAAGCTAACAGCAATCAACACAATAGCCCTCTTAAGTCTTAACCACAAGGGTGGTGGCCTAGTGGTAAAGACTTGGTCTCTAAGGGTGAAAATACCTAAAGGTCCCAAGTTCGAATCCCAGGAACAAAAAATATACCCCCTTGTGGCCACGGAGGTTCACTAGCGATGACTACAGGCTACCCGCAAAGCGAGGGGTCTCCCTGGGATTAGTCGGCTCGCAAAGCGGGCGGATACCTAGGTTAACCCAGAATACACAATAGCCCTCGATAAATAATTAAACTGTGGATAACTCAACAAAAAACCATAATCTTTAAGCATTCAGCAACTTAATCAGAGACAGAGTTCAACAGACCATAGCCTGTAAAAAAAAAGTAACAATTTATGTTATGGACAAACATAGGGATGTGCAAATATTCTGCCACACTGACAATCATAAGAGCCGAACCCGCTGCCCAGAAAAATGAATCAATATCGCCTATATTAGAAAGTTCTTGGTTCTAGAGTTTTTAAAACCAGTTCTCGGTTAGCAATTTTTTAAAATTTTGGAATTGGGACCAAACTGGGTTTTCTATTAAAAGTTTGAAATGACATTGTTTTACATTAAAAGTTTTCAAACTATAAAACACCATATTTGTATTCAGTTTATGGTCTTGTTTGGGACTGACCAGACTAAACCAAAACCGGTTTTAATTGGTTCAGATCTCGCTTTAATTATATTAATATCCAGTTGCGGTTCAGTCGAGCTTCATCCCAATGCACCCGAGTTAAACGTTGCTGGGTGTTATTTGCAAAAACAAAATAAGTCCCTTGTAAAGCTTGACGGATAAATAACCTGATTCTTTAATATGTGTTAACTTCTGCTCCGTGGGGTAGCTGATTGCAGCTTCTCGAAAGAACCGGGTCAATGTGAAAACTACATCCCCAAATTTTGGGTAACACTGCGTAGAGAACATGTCAGACACATTGACAGTTTAAACAGTAATATAAAGTGATGGATACTTCACCTTGATGTGAGGCTGTATCCAGCGTGATATCTGGGACTGATGGCTTGTTCTTGTAAACCTATTGATCGAACATCAAAAAAGGTCCCGTTAGATGATGATCAACGGCACAACTTTATGCGTATGAGAAAAGGCCAGGAATACACAGTAACAAATTGAGACATAGTCACATAACATAAGGTGAAGACATTTTCTGGCTAGATACCACATTTCGACCTTCACATTAAAGAAAATGGACTGAATCACTGCATAGATATGTATGTTTGTGATCCAAGGACCTTTAGCCTAGTGGCATAGCATACAAGGCATCAGCTAAGACGCATGGGTTCGAGTCCCAATGGTAAAAATGTGTGAAAATAAATGTTATGTGTGAATAATTGTCTTTCAAATAAATACATGTATGTTTGTGTACATGTGTGTTTGAGTGTGTATTCATGCATATAAGCGGGTAGACGAATGTATTTTGGCCCAGGTATGTTAGGCTGTTTGGTTCAGGTGAATGCAGTCAAACTCATTTCAAAAAACCCAAGGTACGTTTTTCATTTATGATCTTATGTAGACTTGAGGGGTAGTGTATTTAGTAAAAGAACCTTTCATCACAAAAGATGATTGCTCCATGATCATGACGATGACGAATGACTCGTCCAACAGCTTGGTTTACAGCCCGTGAGGCTTGTTGATTATACCATTCGTCCCCTGTCAAAACCTTAAAAAAAAGAAGTCTACTTTTAGCATTGAAACAGTAGTTTGATTCTGATAATGGAAAGATATATTTACTTTAAGTTAGATCAAATTACCTTGCAATCTGTATGTTGAGGCGGTGCCTGCTGATCTAGGAACTCACGTTTCAGGCGGACCTGTAGTCGGAGGATCAATTCAAGAATATATGAGAAATTAACAGGAGAAAATCCATGCATCGGAAACAAGCCATGATAAACATTTATTATATGCTGAAAACTATATTCAAATATAATCTTCCATGGTTCAGTAATCAATTTGCAAGCTTGAAATCCATAGGTATATCAGCAAACATGTTCTCGTCATTGTGCATTTCGGGATAGCTATTATTTCATTCCATCTACCATGATAACATATGAGAACAGTATAAGAAAATGAGCTTTCTCTCTGTTCTCAAGCATAGGTCGATAAAATTATTAGCATGCATGTTGGTCAATAGATTTGTTAGTACTGATAACACAAGTAAATTGATTCGAGCAAACTTTTCATATCATCTCCGAAGTCCTAAGACACTCTAAAATAATTCAAATATTAAATGTCATGTTGATGGTTATATATCATTCTGAAAACCATGAGCAACTCTTGACCATGGTGCTACTAGAATAATGGAACATTAAATGCATACCAACACTGATTGACAGATTTCACTGGGAAAACATAGAAAGCTAAGCATACCTTAGGATCATTCCACAGAGCAAATGGAATGCCAGTGACGATCACAGCTCTACCAGCATTGTCAGCAAAATCTAGTCCTTCACTTACCTAATACATAAAAAGAAACATTTAAACTCGATCAAAAGAATCAGCCTACATAAAGGCTGCCCACAGTGTAAACTGTATATATTTTTATGTATAATATATTAGTTATCAGGTCATTCAAACTAGAACTTTAGGAGGGACTATGTTTTATGTGGTTCCAGGGGTACAAGATAACAGCTCACATATAGATATTTAAAAAATGTGAATCTAAGGGTAGGATGATAAGGGTAATAAAACTAAACCCAACCAGAGTATCATACACAAACTCCTTCGACCAAATCCATAACATACTAGGTGGACAACTGTAACTTTAATTGGTTTAACTACAGAGGGTCGATATAATGCTTTCACGAGTTGCTTCTGTATTGCTTTGATTTTCTATTTATTAAGATGAATTGGAAAGGTGTGAATCTTGGACCAACCAATGCAACACGTTGATAGTCTGTTTGACTGTTTGTGCATCACAGGGTTTTTTTAATACAGATCACCGTGGTCAGCTGAAACACATTTGTATTTATGCATGATGTCAATCCAGGTTTTCTGTACTAGGTTTAGATTAATAAATCCTTTTTACCCCAAGAAAAAATACATAATATATTGACAGATGCCGGTATAGAAGATTAAACAAAGCAAAAGAACGATCACTGGATATTTACTCAAGTACTTAACCTTGTTGTCAATGAAAAGGTACCTTTCCACGACATACAGCAAAGAACACCGCACCAGTAGTTGAAGTATCTCTTAACTTGGCCATGTAGTCCTGCTCAAAAGTGTACCAGTTACAATAAATGTATAAGAACACATTTCCTGATTTGGTTGAACCAGTTACTCACATCAATTGCCTCGGGAAAGAGTGAAGATTGTCTTGGTTCCACAACAGGTTGCTTATGTCTGCAAATTCTTTCCCATATAGTACTGGAATTTGTTGCAGTTGCACTCTGAGAAACAAGGGCCAAGTTTATTACAATTTACAACATACAAGAAAGCATATACCAGAATCCAAAATGTTTAGTAGATAACCTCATTCTTCCAGTAATCAATGCATAAGTTCAAAAGGTAGTATGATGGGAAAAAGACAAGCAGCCCGTCCGGTACAATTCGTGCAAAATTAACTGGGAAAAAAAAATTCAAAGACATCATTAATAGACACATTGGTTCAGTTCTCATGCTGTCCATACATTGTGGATCTATAACTTTTGAAAATCGAAATATAAACATGTTTCTTTCCGGACAAATACAAAGATAAAAAGAAATATATGTAAGTAAATATCTGTGTGTTTAGTGAAAGGTTCTCTCAAGGAACTTCTTTTTGCAAGAATTGCGAGAACTTTTATATTACGTGCACGTCAACATATGATTAGATTCATTCACGTAAATATTGATCGAAGTTCAAACAAAAACAGAAAAAAGAGTTGAAACATGTACAAACACATGCTATTTGATATGTTCAAATGTGAATGGTTCAAACTGTTCATACGTGAGCAAATTCAATCACATATGAATTAAAAGCAAATTTTATGGATTTCAACTTTTCTTTTGTCATCACTTGAACCAACCTTCCCTTCCACATGTGAACGGAGTTAATAATTTGAAAGTATTCGCAGTCCTTGCAGAAAAAAAGGTTCTTGAAAGAATTTAACTTTGTAGATATGTTGCATAGTAAATATGTGTGTGCGTGAAGAGTTGGCAATTTCAACCCATTTACTTATGAGTAGGGGTGTAAATGAATCAATCTGCTCGTGAGCTACTCGAGTTGGACTCGCTAAAAACTCAAATCAAACCAAGCCTAAACGATCTCTATCCGAGTTCGAGCTTAATTTAGTCATTTAGAGATCGTTTGATAATCTAGCATGAGCTCGACTTTGAAAACTGAACTCGATTAAGCTTGCAAGCCTAAAAGAGCATCTTATTTAATATATGTAAAAAAATCTAATATAAGTTATTTAGTAGATACTATATTATTTTTTTTATATATTTATAACTAATATTATTGAAAATATATATAAAAAATGATATACAAAATTAACATGATTTATTTTTTAAATGAGCCGAGCTTGAGTCGAACTAGAACCTCTATAATCAGTCAATATCCAAACTTGAGCTTTATTCCTAAGACTCGAAACAAACCAAGCTAAAACTTGAGCTCTATGAAAATAATAAACGAGCTCGAGCTCAACTCAACTCGTTTACAGCCCCCCCTACTTACGAATGGAGTCGCCCATCGTGAACTTTTAATGGATAAAACCTTGTAACCATCTTATTTGAAAATTTTAATTATGTTTGAGATGATATAATTATTATAAATATACTCGACACGGCAACTATTTATAAAAAGTTTAACAAAAAGTGTTTCGGACCAACCCGACCCGTTTCATTTTGACTAAAATTAACCCAGGGACCCAACCCTGTTTGCCATCCATTATTTCATCTCTACTAACAGGTGGTTTCATATGATAGTTCATCAAATCATTACAATAGTTGTACTTACCAATGGAATTGCCTAGACTTAGCTTGTATTCTGCAGAATCCCGTGTCCTGTAAGAAGAGTTGAACGGATGCCCAGATGGACCAACTGGTACAATGCCAGCCCATAATTGATTATCTGATATAACATGAGGGTTCTCCAAACGTACAGGAAATTTACTACATGAGTATAAAACAAAGTGAGTTGTCAAGAAACAGAAAATAAAAGAGAATAAACATCTGGATAATAACCTACAGTTTCAGTTCCTCAGCAAATGAATCCATAGGAGATAATGTGCCAG
This sequence comes from Asclepias incarnata, assembly GCA_025447715.1. Classification (NCBI taxonomy): domain Eukaryota; kingdom Viridiplantae; phylum Streptophyta; class Magnoliopsida; order Gentianales; family Apocynaceae; genus Asclepias; species Asclepias incarnata. The sequence continues at coordinate 23,177 of JAOEHQ010015241.1, forward strand.
ATGTCAATATAATAGATCCAACATCCCTTTTGGAGAATTCTTCCATAGCAACCCCAGGGTTAAAACACCACCAGCTGAAGATTCTAGATTTCTTGGCTGCATCACCAGAAGCAACAAAAGTGGATGACTATAGCATAAGTCTCAACCATCTAATGATAATTGAACTCTCAAATATCAGAGCTGAAAATTATCATTTTCTGTTATCTGTACTACCAAAAGTTCCATCACATTTAATGATAGGTTGGTGCAATAACCAGGCAAACTTTGAATAACTTTTAGAATTGAAACTGCAAACAAACGAACCAATAAATGCACATACCTTTAAATGTATCAGAAGATTTCATTTCAACTTCCTGAACATGAACCTGAATTTAACAATAAAAAAATGGTTTAAAGTTATAGACCTACCGTGTATCCTACAGATACCAACTTTAAGTAGATACTAGATATGTATAGTTGAATCCTATAAAAGCGTATCACAAGGTACTAAACTCAAGGTCCAAACTTACACGATAATATTGGGCATGGGTATCCCCATTTTCTTTAAAGATTATTTTAAGGATGTCCCCTATACTCTCCAACCTACAGAGTGTTGCCTTTGTCTTTTGAGAATCATTGGTCTTCGCATCTGTAAAACAAATATACTAAAGCTGGTTATATTGTATTAAGTTATTAACACAATCAGAAAAAAAGTTATAGAAGTTCAAAAATGTAATAAAAAAAAGATAGTATCAACATCCATATAGCAGCTTTGAGTTTTGAGCAATTAACCATGATATTATTGACATAATAGTGGGGTTTTTACCTTCCTCGAGTAGCACATTGGCATCCTCAATTGTATCAAGAAGCATTTTTGCCGTACCATGTGTAATATTTAGTTCACCAAGCAACTCATAGATGTAAGGGCCAGGTTTGGTAAAACCCAATTCTTTGGAGTCAATACGAACTTCAGCAATCCGCTTCTCAAGCTTTAATAAAAGTGCTGACAAGAAAACAGTTTCATACAATAAATAGAAACACTCATGGAGTTGATGAGTATGCTAGAATCATAGGTAACTTACAACAAAACAGATGAAAAAACAAATAGATGGCAAAAGTAAGGAAATGAAAGGATGTGAAAGAAAGACAGTATACCTCTGAGAATTGCAAAATTATCTGGATTATAGGATTTGTCATTTGATTGATCTCTCCTGGCAACAGCAAGGTCTACACATTTTTCTGCTTCGGAAATACATGAAGTTAAGAGTGCAGAAGGCAAGTCAAAAGAGGCAGCATCTGCACATATTCCCTCCTATATGTTTCATAGAACGTAAAAGGAAGTCATTTATTATAATATTATGTGCATTAGATAATCACCAAAACTTTCAAAAAAAAAAAGCCCAGATATGAAGTATCAACACTTACCAGATTGTGGGCTTCATCAAATATTAGTATGCTGTTGGACCACTCAATGGTCAAAGATTTTCTGTTGCCGGGATCAATAAGATAGTTGTAAGGTGCAAATAAGATATCAACAACCTTATGGAGTTCTCGTGACATGTAATAAGGGCATCTGCATTTACAGTGAAACATTAGTACCTTGCAGCAAAATTTACTACCATTAGCAATAAGTTACAAGGGAAGGTTGAAAACCAACGGTCCACTGCTTTTCCCAATGTTGACTAAGTCCTCAATGTCGATAGGTTCATCCCCAAGAGCAGGATTATTTTTCACAAACTCTGCAAAAGTAGAAGAAACATGTAGATCAATATTACACCAAGTCAGTGGGTGAAAAACAAGTCTCAAACAAGGACTGCATAAACATATCACCTGAGACACGTGGATAATGGGTACAATACCGTTTGGTACGCTTTTGACATAGAAAGTGGCATGCATTGGTCTGTGTTTTCCCTTTAAGTAAACTTACATCTGGGTGGATGCATAACTGCTCCCGTGACCCTAGTACAACCATTTTGGGTCTGCATAAGTAATTGATATGTTTAAACAATCAAAGCAAACTGGCAGATGCAAAAACTTCCAAAGTTTGGAACATGAAAACAAATATATCAAATTCACCAGTGTTATTTTGCTGGATATTTCAAGGGTTTTCCCCTACAAATAATAACTTCGGTTCTATAAAGGGACGATAGATATAAACTATATGAATGGAATAAAAGTATAAGAGCAGCTCAAAAACAGCAAACCAACTATTAGGAATAAAAACTGCAGTGTCTAAAATCACTATTATCATCGGCCCTGACCTGTAGACGGTTCTTTTAAGCTCTTGAACGACTTGTCGTATCTGGCTGTGAGTGCGTGAAGTATACACAATAGTAGGAAGGCCTGACGATTCCGTCTGAGACGAAGAGCCTTCTGATTGATTACCTCCAGTATCCTGACTTCTGGGTGCAGTCCGACCGGTTGAGAAAGGACCTAAACTCTTTCTCCAGGCCAAAGTTGCGCACAGAAGACACAACGTCTTACCAGTCCCGGTCGGACTCTCGAGTAGGGCGTTAGACCTCTGCCACATATGATGAAAAACATATTTTACTAAAGAGCTATATAATCACTCACTGTGAAATAAACAGAAACCCTAGCAGGCAGTATTATCAATTAGATTAAATGATATATATGTAACACCTTATATAACAAGTAAGTATTAATTAAACCTAATAATTTCGGAAATCAGATTAAAAAATAAACAAAAATGAAATCGGTATAAATAACTAGAGATAGATATAGATATAGGTATACATACTTGTTGAAGGGATTGAATGACTTTTTCCATGTAAACAATCTGACAATCGTAGGCCTCGAACGGAAATTCAACATTTATTCCCCTTATTTTGTACGTCGGCATCTCTCTTTCTGTTTCTCTCTATTATGTGTGTGTGAGAGTGAGAGTAAGAAATAATAATAATAATAATAATAAAGCCTTAAAAAAAAAAATAATAATAATAATAAAAGAAATGAAATGATGTTTATGAATGAAGAAATGACCCCCCTTACTGCTTCTATTCGCAAACCCTAACTCGGCGGGAGCTGTGTTCTCTCTCTCTCTCTCTCTCTCTCTCTCAACTTATAATGTTCCCGCCATTTTTTTGTGTCTTTAGTACGCTATCCAGTGATTGCGCGGCACACGGCTCTGGGCTGGATAAATTATATATATACTAAAAACATATATGTTTTTACAAGTCTTTTAAGCGTAAAAGATACAAGCTACTTAATGCACATACTAATTTTAACCGAATTTTGTTTTAACCCCCTAAAATTTTTAATCTTTAACTTTTAGCCCACATCAAAGTTTTCGTTTTCATTTTCGTGACAAGCC
>JAOEHQ010015242.1:0-15474 GCA_025447715.1 Asclepias incarnata
GTGCATCAATTTTATCATGATCTAATGGTCAAGATCTTATCTTATTTATTTTACTTTAATACTTGTTTTACAATAACTACTCCCTATATATATTATAACCAAAAACCCTTAATTAACAGACAATCAATTAAAAACCAAAATAATGACAGGAAAAGCAAAGCCAAAGAAACACACAGCAAAAGAAATCGCTGCAAAGGTGGCTGCAGCAACTACAAACAAAGGTGGTGGCAAGGCAGGAGTTGCTGATCGCACCGGTCAGGAAAAAGGTGGTCATGCCAAATACGAATGCCCTCATTGTAAGATAACAGCACCAGATGTTAAGACAATGCAAATTCATCATGATTCTAAACACCCCAAGATTCCTTTTGATGAATCCAAACTTACTAACTTACATGCTATCCTTGCACCCATTATTGCTGAATCCAAACCTCGTCCCGGTGTTCGCGGTAGCCTCAAAAAGTGATACACATTTGTCTATGTCATTATTATTATTATTAATGTTGGTCTGTCTCTTGGAATGACATAAAAATCTGCTTCATATTGTACTCTCTGGGTGTTGTTTAATTAAGGATTCAAACTTTTTCTAGTTTCTGTTTATTTTGTCTACCTATATGTGTGTGTGTGTGTGTGTGCGCGCATCATAAGATTATGGCCAGGAAACTCTCTTTAAGCCTAAAAAAGTAAGTAACACCCAATGCCGTCTTCCACGGGTTTTGGGTCCCAATACCACGATGGTGTATGTGGGAGGTTAAGATGTAGACAACCTTACCCCTACCACTACGGTGTAGAGAGGCTGCTTCCAGGTTCTATCTTGGATAGAAAAGGACCTCCGGCCTTGCAAGGCATGAGGATAGAACCCTTGACCTCTGTCTGCAGAGGCAAGGGTGTTAACCAATAAGTTACTATATATTTGTTATTTTGTTGAGAGGGGAATCTATATGATGGTTGTTTGCATAAGTTTTGATTTTAATTATTTGGGTGTTGCCAATGTGGGTTAGCCCACTTGGTAGAGGCTCTTGCCGTTCGGGAGAAGGTGGCACTAGTGATTCTTGGTGTTTAATTTATTGGAGTAGTATAAGAGTAGAGTAGATTTGTCAAATTTATTTGGAGAGGTGTCAAGTATAGAGTTTTGTGGGTTGTTCTATCGGGTTATAGCGACTTCTGTTTGAATAGTAACCTATTGTATGCTTTCAGTGAGCTTTAGGGTGTGAGAGTTTGCTTTCTGTAATCTAAATAGGGGTTCTGGTTATAACTTATAAGGTGAGAGTAGTGTAGTATACTGAATTGACTGACTGTTTGTTATATATGGGTCTGTCCTGCATTCTTGCTGACCGATGTTTCATTTATCGGCTATTAGGCTAATTAAACATCATGGAAACAAGTAAGAGATGGTTTTTGATAGGTTACTAGCTAGGGTGATGATGAGCATACAATTAGTAAATTTTTGCGGATAAATCTGGGAGTTACTTGGTTTAGCGCTTTTTATGCAATCACTAATAATGTTCGATTCCTGCAGAAGCCTTTAGGAATTGAAGCATATTGTAATTTATGCAGATGATTTTCGTCACCATCACTCGATTCCTGCAGAAGCCTTTAACATAATCTTCTTCAATAGTTCGAGTGTGAACTTGATGATGTAGATTGTTCTCAACCATTTTTATGTAAATTGGAATCATATTCTTGTTTATCATATTGATTCAACTTATTGATACTGTCAGAACTTTTTGGTTTTATATAACAAAAAACGCGCTTGAAACTTAATAATATGGACAGATGAGGGTTTTTGAAGTGCTTCGATTTATTGGTACTATTGATTTTAGGAGCATATGATTCAAACTTGCAAAGGTGATGATGGAATAAGGATGTAACGAGCCGAGTCAAGTATCAAGAATTTTAGGCTCAGCTTGTTTAATAATTACTCTGCTCAAGCTTGAATGACTTTTCAAAAGTGTGTTTGACCTCAAGCTCGAATATTTAGTTATTGTTCGAGCTCGATACTAGTTTATGTTTTTCAATCATGCCAGATGCATTAAGTGGTTCATAGAAAGGGCGACATGCGATGTTAGTGATTAGTTTCCACTCGTTTTTGGTAGATGCATCGGTATCAAGTGAGTTAAGAAAAAGAACTTGCTTGAAACAAAAACAACCATATGACACATAATTTTTTTCAACTAGTCCTTTCCAACTGATTTTATTATGAAGAACCAAAGTGAATTCTTATTGCAACATAGTAATACAAACCTAAACAGCTAGTCGCTAACGACACTATCTTGCAAATACTGCGCATCTTATTGCCTTCTTTACGTAATGAATAACTAAGATACAAGACCACAACTATTATCCCGAACCAAATTCCATTACACGAGCTTCAAGATGAATCAACATTGACAACTTTGGAGGTTTTAACACGTAAGCTGCTCAATTCTTCGATTCCTAACCACTTCCGTATGTATGCAAATACAGTTTCATCTCTTAATAGTCCCCGGTGAGCACCCGGGATTCCTACCCGCTCGACTGCTTCAAAACCATCAGCCTGTACATGTAGATCATAGTTTAGTTCCAAGGTACTATACGCACTTCAGAGTTGAGAGAGATGATTTATTATTGAAACATGTACTTTTGAACAGAGCGAGTCAGGATAGGTTGACCCACAAACACTTTCCAGCCCATCTTAGAAGAAATTTACAAATAACTGTTGTGTTAATAGTGATTACAAAAACAAAGTTATAACAATAATAATACGAATCTGTGGATAAAATGATTTAGAAGGCTGTACATATTAAAAATAAACTTTGGACACACTTTTAACATGTGTGACCCGTAACACAACCCAAATCAACCAATTTTTAAACAAATGGGTTGAAACTGTCACCAAAAAATAATTAATATAAACAAATTTCTAAGCACAAGTATGAAATGAACAAATTTGTAAGCACAAGAATAAAAATAAATACCCTTCGAATTTTGTGGTCAAATCTGTTGCTCACAAAATCAGATCATTTTTTATGTTAAGCAAAATTAGATCATCATTTATTCTTGAAAATTATGAAAACATTAGTCATCATATAATAAGTTAAAAAATTTATGTCTGACCAGATTATTTGGAAGGGCGGGGTAAACACAAACATAAGAAACGTTATAAGGTAAGAAGGAATATAACCATTGCAGACTCGGAGGGTACTGTTCCATCTCCATCCACATATGAGTATTCAGGCTGCACAAAAAAGAAGAATTAATGCTTCATAAAACCGAGCATACTATTGTAGGTTTCCATTTCGGATTGATTCAAGTTATGCTTGATTACCAATGCGTCAAAAACGTAAAAAGGGCTGAGTGGGTTGAATGGTAAGTGTACTTTTAATGCATTAACCTAGTCAATCAATTTATTCAAATACTCATATTTGACACACTAACTTTTTACATTAAAAAAAGAACTTTATTCAAAAATAACATGTACCAAAACAATAGTTATATCAAGTACAAGATCAACGAGATAAACATAGAGAATTTAAATGTTTCATTAAAAGAGTTGAGTGGTTTACCAATGTATGGCATATTTCAGATGGCTCGTTGATTGGATCAGTTTCCGAACCATAACTGCAACATTTCAAGCAGGAGTAACGAAACATAAATATCATAATCATGGTCCAAGTGATATTGGTTATAAAAGATTTGTAGCATAGTGCTTAAAAAAATTTGTTAAAATTATGTTCTTTACTTTATTAAAGTAACATATTTGAACCTACCAAACATCAAATGGTGTTTCCAATGATGTTCCATATATATTGTAGAACTCGATCCCATTGGGAAGTTGTACACTGTTTAGCATCTTGCGTGTAGTAGCAGCCCATTTGTAGATATCATAGTTGAATGGCAAAGGTATAGTCTTCTTGTTATACTCTATCTGCCAAGGTTGAAGAAGCCACAAAAATAAAATAAAAAAACAGCAAAATGTGTTTTTCTAAATATATTTCAATGTCGTGAAAGACATCTTTTAGAGTTGCACTGTCTAAAGTGTTGAAAGCTATTAGATATATTAAGCTAAGTATTACAACTGCTAATATTAGAGGGATCTCAATGTAACTTAGTTTAGTATTTATACCCCATGTATCTTTGTTTATTATATGCAATACAATAATACAACTTTATCAGTTATGAATATGTGGCTCTTCATGGTATCAGAGCTAGAGTCAACCTAACGTTTCACTATCCCCATATTCATCTGAACCCTAAAACTGCCGGCCAAATCTCTGACTCATCTGAACCCTAAACTGTCTTCACCTCCTCTGCTATTCTGATGGCTCTACTTGCTGCCTTTTCTACACAAGAGAAAACTTCACACAATTCTCACAAATTCACCTTCACCCTATCCCCTACAAACTATGGGTTTTGGAAAACAATGATCCACCCATTTTTAGTCACAAACAACATGTTTGGATACATTGACGGAACCATACCTTGTCCACCGCCCACCATCACTACTGTTGCCTCGGGATCTGACAAAGATGCTACTCTTCTTAATCCTAATCACACAACATGGATTGCCAATGATGCCCACATTAGGATGCTACTTATTTCAACCATATCTGAAGCTTCTTTTCATCATGTTCAAGGTGACACCTCCAGAGACCTTTGGCTTTCTCTTGAACGTGCATATGCGCCCCACACTCAATCCAGAGAATTCACTCTAAAAACACAACTGTTAAGAATTCAGATGAAAGGAGATGAAACTTCAGCAGCATATATTGCTAGGGCTCAAGAATACGCTACTGCTCTTTCGAATATTGGCGAACCACTTCCAGAAAAAGATGTGGTTATGCTCGTTATCTCTGGACTTCGTGAAGAATACAATGGATTGAAGTCTAATTATATTGGTCGCCAAACTCCAATTGCATTCAATGAACTAGAAAACCTGTTTTCAGATTATGAATACCTGATGAATAAAACTCAAACCACAGGGAGTTCAACACCTCAGGCTTATACAACAGCCTCTGACAATCGCCTAGGTAATCCTGTTGCTACTGGTTCTGATGTCAATACCCCCGCGACATCGACCCATTTTCTAGCAATGAACTCACATGGCTTGAAACACTCTTGTTTGAACTTGGCATTGTAACCAAATCTGCCCCAACTCTTTGGTGTGACAACTTAGGAGCAACTTATCTCTCTGCCAACCCAGTTTTTCATGCCCGTACCAAGCATGTCGAAGTGGATTTTCACTTTGTCCGCGAGAAAGTTGCTCAGGGGAGATTAAGAGTACAGTTTATATCCACTCATGATCAGATTGCAGACATTTTTACAAAGCCATTGCCAACTGATCGATTTCTGTTTCTACGGTCCAAGCTGCAGGTCGTTTCCCGGCCTCAGCTTGCGGGGGACTATTAGATATATTAAGCTAAGTATTACAACTGCTAATATTAGAGGGATCTCAATGTAACTTAGTTTAGTATTTATACCCCATGTATCTTTGTTTATTATATGCAATACAATAATACAACTTTATCAGTTATGAATATGTGGCTCTTCAAAAGCAAATACCTCATTGTCCTTCAATGCTTCTACAAACAGCTCTACACATCCAGTTGTGCCATAACTTTCCAATTTAACTGAAACTTCTTCATTTTCGGAATGATTTCTCCAGACCTTAATTTCAGGTTGTTTTTTCCATTTGAACTCGGGATTAGGCAGCATCTCGTATACCGATGGGCATTCCACCAACTGGAGACACAAAAGGAGAGCCAAATAACGTCCTGATCATGTTTACAGCTTAAGTATTATTTTTTGATGTAACAATATTTCGTGATCTTTAGGTTATGTTCATATATGCTTAGTTGTTTACTGTACTTTTTGGAAGTGACTGCAATACTGAATAATCAGATTAAATATTTAGGTCAGGTGTAATCTTATGGACTGTAGAAAGAGCTGTTTGGATGTGCTTATGCTGTTTGAAGCTGTAGTAATCAAATACTTGAACATTTTGAGTCTGGTAGATTCTGATTACTCGAAGGAACTACTATATATCATGTCTAAAATTAATATTTTCACTAAATAAGGAGAGAGAGTTTTGCGAAATGGGAATAAATCTTCGCCAAATTAGGTAATCAAAAGTGGTAAACAAGTAAATTTTAAGTTTATCTTTAGATAATAAAGTTTGTTGCAGCTGGTATCAAACTGATTATTTAATCGCTAAGTAATTAGACAAGCTAGATTCAAAATCTGCTTATTCCAAAAATGAAAACTGATTGCTGTGACCCAGACAATCGATTCTAAAACATAAATCCAAGCTTTATAACTTTAACAATGCACATATAACGTATTCACGCAGAAGCATTACCAGTTGATGCATTGACCACCTTGATACAAAGAAGAAGCTTTCAAATCCCTCCACAAACTGTAATCCAGTTAAAAGTGTATCGTTGATGCATCCCGGTGCACCTGATACACATAAACCTAATTATTAGCTTGCTCAAAATTATTTGCTACCTCCTTCAGTGCAACAATGGCAACATAAATATATAATAATGACTACTTGATGTCAACCCGTATATGTAATAAATGCGAATTCAATTTATATTTTGTCACTATCTATAACAGACAAGTTTCAGTTTGATATTTTGCCTAAATCTTGATGAGACAACTCCTATGTGTGTGTATATACATCACATTATTACTCGAATTCGAGGATAATTGTACCAACCCAAGCCCAAAGTGATCCGCTAACTTAAAACCATCATGGAAGTAATTAGTAGCACACAACTTAAAGCTTACAAAATTGTGGGTGACCGCCACTAACAATTGATTACTATATTTACCGGGCTAAAAGCCTTTTACCTAAAAAAAAAAAACAATTGATTTACTATTTACTAAGGATTTATTCCGAAATATATTAAAAAGGTAAAATAGGACTATCCACACCTAAAGCTCATATAAAATCTCGGTGTACTCACTGTATTAACTCTCAGGGACGATTTTTTAACTACATATAAATATATAATTGTATGTGAGGTATCTAACAAACAAAAAAGCCTTCATAACTTCTGATTTTCATGATACTCTAGGTCATGATATTTGCCTATAAAAAAAAGGTCATGATATAATTCAGCATATACAACAAAAAGTGAAAAACGATGTAAATTACCTTGGAAAGGGCTTGCAATAGTTATCCACTTATTCACATACTTGGCAAACACCTATAGCAAGAAGATGTATGTCACGTTCTTTACGAAACTACGAAATATATGCTCATCAAATATCCATGATGAAAAAGAAAAAAAAGGGTCACCATCATACATCAGAATGAAGTGATATGAAACACGATACTAGCAATCCACCCATTGAGTGTGATATGAGGTTGACTTTCCTACCCCCAGCAGCATTATATGCAGTCTCTAGCTTTTTTTTGAGGCCATCCATTGATTGGTCAATTCTGCCAACAATATAGTAAAAAGTGGAGCTTAATTTCTAGGACTATTGTTACTTTCTTTTGATTTTTTTTTTAAAAATTCAAGCCTTGTTATGTCTTTATGAGGATGTTTAGATGTGCATTTTGAAAGTGTTTTATTCGATTTTGAATAACTAGAGCTGCAATAATCAGTTGTTATAAAAGAAGCTAATAAAAGGTAGTGTTGGATATGCATTTGTTCTTTGAATAAGCTATTACAAGAAATTTATGCATAACAATGAGATACTAGAGAAATAAAAAACAAGATACTTATGGTAAAGATGGGAGTCAAAGTCTCTCAAATTTGGTGAAAGACGAGGCACTTAGGTAAATTTATTTTACCCTTCAATAGTAAGTAAGAAATCGATTATCCAATTCCTATAAGCAAACATCTTCAAAATGCATGTCAATCTTAAACATCTTCAAGTCATGATAATCAATCTTAAAATGCATGTCAAAACACACCCTTAATGGATGAAAGCTGAAGCGAAGTACCTATTGCTCTGGCGGAAGTCATATCCATATCCGAACAATGTGGTCCCTTTCTTGTATCCACAATTAACAAGCATATCGATCATTTCATGAAAATGATATACATCCGTCACGTGAAAACATTTTATCCACTGAAATGTCACAAGATATGAATATACATAAATATACAACACATATCCTAATATAATCTTGCTTAATTTTTATCAAACAAAATATAAGATGGTACTAGAAACTTACAAATGAGGGATCCAAAATATCAATAGCATAAAGTCCATAATCGTCTTCTGGAACCACAATAGTAGAACTATCATCCAGTGCTTCAGTATAGCCTGAAAAACAAAACGAACGAACTTCAATTAACTTAAAGAAAATTCCCGTATAAAAAACTAAACATATTACATCACTCTCTTGACTAACATAACTAAAGTAACTTGATCAAAACATCCCCTCGCTAGTTGGGAAATATTTAATAATTCAGTTACCTACTATCCTACCATTTTAAGGAGATCTTTAAACAATCCAATCAGACGTCAGTCACACACACACACATATATCCTAAAACATATATCCAAAACTCAAAAATCAAAACTACTGCCAATAATGACATCATTCTAAACGGAGAGTGATTTGAACAGCACAAATCATCACTTTATTAACGCATATCACATACACCATATAAATATGTCTGGGGGTACATATCACCGAGGTGGCCTAGTGGTAAGGTCTCCTAATGTCCTCACAAGAGGTCTTAGGTTCAAACCTAACTAGATAAACATATTGGGGGTGGCCATGAAAAGAGTTTGGAAACGCTTACGTGGATACTCCGGTTAGACTGTTCTCCCAGGATAACCTGAATCAGGAAAACCACATCCATTTACCCATTTACTATATACCTCATATGATTTCTTGGATGTGCGTTTTAAACAAGGTTGTAAAACTCGGCCGACTCGGCCGAGAACTCGGACTCAGACTCGGAATCGGGGGGTCAGGGAGTCGAGTTGGCTGGAATCGGTCCAAAACTCGGTCAACAGTTTGGACTCGGGTCAAACTCGGCCAGATCGGTCAAGAATCGGCCAGATCGGTCAAGAATCGGCCGGATCGGTAAAAACTCGGGCTAACTCGGTCAAAACTCGGATTTTTATTTATTTTTATTTTTTGCAAACGGTTTGTAGAAGAGTTTATGTGAAAGAATAACAAGATGAGAGAATATGTAGAAGAAGAGGAAGAGAGAGATGCTTACCTGTAGAGGAAGTAGAGCCGTATAAAGAATGAGATATACGAATATCTATAATTTCAAAATTTATAGTTTTTCTATATAAAAAAACCCAATCCGAGAACCCCCAATTCCGATACGAGTTTTCAAAAACTCCTGACTCCCCCTTTGCCGATCCAATCCCGAGTCATGAGTTCCCCAACCTTGGTTTTAAATAATGATGATCACAATCACACAATAAGCTATAATAAAATTTGCCTATTTTGGATTATTTAGTCCCTGCAATGACTTAGTGAGTCAAGGGTTCAAATTCCAACTCCATCTACATTTAACGCTAGTTCATGTTGGTTGTGATCCTGTTATGTTGGTCGTGGGACCTGTTATCCATTTGATTCAAGGAAGTGATCTTTAAATAAATATACTAATAAAATACTAAAATTTTAAAGTATACTGTATACATCACAAACAAACAACCAAACATAAAAAAAGACACAAAAACCACTAAACACAAAATGAAAACATGAGCAAGAAAGAAAGAAAGAAAACAAACCAGTGTCAGGATTGTAAAGTGACCAGACTCTTTTCCTGAACTCCAAATCAGCAAGAAGTATCCGGACCCAAACCCGGGTTGTAAACCCGAACCAGCTTTTGGGTTTGGAATTTAGAATAGACCCACCAATCCCACTAACCAGAAGTACCGGGTCAAGATCAGAACCATCTTCGCCGGAGCTCCGGTCACCGACACACCACCATTTTCCACCCATGTTTTTTGTGCTTTGGATAATGAAGCACGTTTTTGTATCTGGGTTGTTGGAGTTAGAGAGACGTAGTTAATGTAATGTACGTATATATATATATATATATATATATATTATATTATATATTATTATTATTATTATATTATATATTTGTATATGGTTAGTGTGTATAATTATTTTTGTTTGTATATGATCAAGAAAGGAAAGAAGTAGAATAATGTGGCAGCAAGATTTATGATGACTCATTGGGTCATCTTTACTTTACATAATAATAAAAATAAACAATAAAATAATAAAACAATCTATATTACTATATAAAACATCAAGTTACAATTTTAAACTACCCATAGTATTTTTTTCTTAATTTATTATTTTAAAATCTTCATTTTATATACCTATAATACTCTTAATAAAATTAATTTACAACATCTATGTCTTAACTCCTAAAATAACTACATTATCCCCTTTTACATCAATAACTATTACATCAATAGCCTACACTACTCGCAGCCGCCACCATCAGTCGCCACCACCACCACCCGTCACCGCCACCACCACACCGTCGCTACTACCGCCAACGCTACCACCATCGCCGTCGAATCGCGCGGACGTTCATCTAGTAATAATAATAATAATAATAATAATAATTGGGAAAATCATCTGAAAAGCAACAGTACGGTATTGCTTCTTTCATATCCGTCCTCTCCACGTGATGAAATAAATAACCCACCCCCCCCCCCCCACCCCCAACGAATGTGAGGCTACAGTTCGGAAGATCGGAACAACAACAATTTCGATGATCATCCGAACAACAGCAGTACGGTACTGCTTCTCTCACATCCATCTTTTCCACGTGATGAAATAAATAATCACCCCCCACCCCGGTGAATGTGAGGCTGCATTTCAAAAAATCAGAACAACAGTCCGATTATTTCCCCATAAATAAAGGGAGATGATTTTAGTACCACATCTTTTAATAAAACTACCATACCCATGTATTATTTACTTGTACAGTCTGTTGTATCACTTGTACATTGTGGTAAATTAATCAAAAACCATGGTACGAATATCAATTTCCATAAATAAAGGGTCGGCCCTAAAGAATTTTGAGCCTAGGACGAGCCAAAGAAAAAAGGGCCCTTAGGCCAGGAGCAGCGAATTCGACCTACCGACCTAAAAGCAAAATACACTCGTAACTAACGTCTTAACCACCCATCAGAGCGATCATAGTTAATTATTAAAAGTAGAGATACTATATAACATATAATATATAAATAAATATAAAATTTACATATATATGTATATATAAAATTTTAAAATTCAGGCCCCCTAAAAAATTAGGCCTTGTGCGGTCATCCACTTCGCGTTATACCTAAGCCCCCATGTTACTCAAGATATAATTAAAATTTTACATAGCTTAATTTATTGAAAATTTCATTTATTAAACTTGAGCTATTAAAAAAATCTTATATGGTAACCCAATCGCACCACCAATTCAGCAATTGTAGGGAGAAGACAAATCTCATCGCATCACACCATACACACACGTTGTTGATCACACCGCATCACGTTGCCTCTTCATCTTGTTGATAGACATCACCCCGTGTGATGAGAACCATGCCAAAGCAACGGCCAATCACAACTTACCTTCGCCAGTGTGGATCATACCCATCACAGTATCACACCGTCACATTAACACATGATCCAAAGAAACACATGCATAAACGCATATTCCATATATGCATTGTATATATAAACCTCTTGATTCACATTCCAGGAAGATCTTGAGATATGAACAAATTCGTGGTATAAATGTTACAAGCTCGTGTGGACGATCATCAATATTCTCGATAAGGAACCAAGGATAAAATCCTACAAGAGTGGCTCATGATCCTCGTCGAGGAAACATGGCTAGTATGAGACTAGCAGCTCTATCTCACAATCGAATGGGATATTATATAGAGATTAAGGTTTCGGAATGTAATGAACTATACACGAATGTTTATGTTGTGTAATGAACTACTCTGGTGTACATTGCATGTTATTAACTCATTATTCTGTGCAATCAATGTATCAGGTGACCGGTTGAAAACTTATCAATTGCAATTGGTTATAGTTTATCTACATCTATATAATAAACAAACAACATTAACTACTATCAAATTTGTAAGTTCAATAATCTTCTATTCCTTACCTTTTAATGTAACAGAAAAAATAAATGGCGCTATAACCTTTGAGATTCGGCATAGTTCTTAACTTCGCATATAACTAATAATATACACAGAACAGCAAAACAGCATAGCTAACATAGATATAGATTATGATGGATATATACTTATTTGTTTAAAATCCATAGTATTAATTATGAGAACATTTAAATAGTTTCTGTTATACATGATATTAATATCAATGGATAACATATCGTGATGATTAATAGGTCTTATCTTGATCAACTTGGAGGTGTAGAATTGACAACAAAATTGTGTCTCTTTGAAGGAGCAGAAGGCGGAACGTGTCTCCTTTTCGATAGCATATTGAACACCAAATTGTAATTCTTTGCAGCCGTCTCATGTTTTCTGATACGATACTTTGGGATCACATCTACGCATCTAATTGACGAGCTTGGTGGAGCAAGAAGGATTAGGAGAAAGAGTACTAAGCATAAAATCTTGATAAAAGAAGATCCCATGAAGACAATAATTTGAAGAACGAATGTAATCTTATTACAAAATGGTCAGAATTGGGGTTTATAGATGTGTGTGTGAATACTAATGGAGAAAAAAAAAGGGGGTGGAAAAAAGTTAGTGTAAAATGTTAGAAAGGGTAAGAGTTAAAAACAAGCCAATGAATGCCCTATTATTGAATCCATGAATGTCAACATTGGATAACATAAAATTGGATGCTTGAACTTAGGCTGAAAATCATGTCTTTTTACTTTAAAATACGGTTATATTTCTTTTACCTACTTTATATGCAAACAACTGAAAATAGTTTAATCTCATATCCTAGCTAGAGTCTCACTTTTAGAGCATTCGTAGTTGCTGAGGGTGCACGAGGTGGTGATGTTTCCACACGGGGTCGTCAGGGTGGACTACTACAATTGCCGTGTGGTTTTGGGGTGGATAGCCCCGGCGTCAACCAATCGATGCTGAAAGAGAATGGGGTCATCGGGGTTGAGTTAAAAATAGGATGCCATGAAAATTAGCACTTCGATGTAACATTTCTTTGATGGGTATAACAGACACATAATCCTCCATAATTCGGTGGCGAAACTTGAAAAAAAAAAAATTGGACCAAAATCATTTGTGTATAAGATAAACTACAATGTGTATATTTCTTAATTTTAAGATTATTTTGTATACGATTTAACTAGTTAAGTATTACTTTTAGCTGCATTTTTATATACATAAACAAACTAGCTGTTAAGTATATTTCTTATAAGTTATAGCTATTTTTAAATTATATAAACTTATTAGTTACACGTAGCACAAACTTTACAATAAATTAATTTATCAAGTATACTTTTTTATAACTTATAACTATATCTAATATGTAAATAAGTAAATTATACATAGAGTTGGCTAGTATTAAATAACTCTAAATGAAACAAAAAATTGGTTAGTAAAAAATAAACTCTAAATGAAAGGAGAAAAAGGAATAAAAAAGATGTTAGTGGGACTTGAACTCATGGACAGAATAAGGCTACATACCACAACCAGTTGATCTACTTGAACATTTGTTATACATACATGCGTCAAACTTGAGCCATAGACTATATATTAACGGCTGGAAATTTTGCCCCACTATGTTCCGCTTATGATTTTTTTTTTTTTACAATTTGAATATCGCTTAAAAGGTGTGTATAGAAGTCTTGATTTCCATCATAAATGGGTCATCTTCTTTAATTCAAAGCGATCGTAAATTATTCTACTATTTCCGTTTCGTTTTTATTGTCTATCTTGCTATTTGTTTGTATTAAAATAATTTTCTATTTTTAAAAACATATTAATTACTCATTATTTTACATATAATACCATTTTATTACCATTAATATACCTTTTTAAGTTAAATTTGTCTTAAATGCAAGGATAAAAATAACTTTTTATTAAGTTAAAATTCATTTATTATGCTAGCAAGCTACTTGTGCGATGCAATTGGACCTTTATAAAAACGACGATTAAATGTGGCGGTATCTTTCCGTTGCGTGGATATGTTCGAACAAACCCATGGGTTGCATGTAGTCAAAATTGAAAGATATTTTTCTTCCCTTTAAATTAATTATGTAACTTAAAAATAGGGTAAATTTCATTGAGTAGTCAGAGCACATAGTTATTTGAATTTGAAAATGGCGTAACAAAATGTAACTTAAACATAGCTTGCAATATACTCTTGTTAATGTAACTTAAACATAGCTTGCAATATATTCTTGTTGAAACTTAATTTTCAACATTAGAAGTCATGCATTATAATATAGTATAGATATATCTTAATTTGTGTTTTATTTGTTGGTATACAATTTTTTAGAGATGAAGGGAGTATGTAATCTTAATTTTTGTTGATTGCTTTATTTTCCACGTAGGCAAATTAACATTCAATGGTACAACTACAAGGTTGTCTGTTCCATCGAAGAAATGATGTTGAAAAGGCCCTGAGATTCCACAGAAATTAAGTCGCTACGTAGCATTAGCTGAGCTCACATAGGGAATTGACCGTGTTCATCTCGACGGATTAATATTTGCACATATGCTCATCAGGCCCATCCTATAATCCCATGTAATTTAAAACTTCCTCTACTTGCCATTGCTAATTGGGCTAACTCTAGCCCACTTGCCTTTGTTGAACAAACTTCTATTTTTTTTTAATTTTTTATTTCTCTCGATAGCTGAATTTAATCAAATTAAGAGCAAACCAACCAGGTTGGATAAAATGGTTGGAGTGCAAAGTCGTCAAGGGTTCGATCCTCATATCCGGCAAGACTGGAGGTCATTTTCTACCTTTGGTAGAATCTGGAAGCAGTTTCTCTACCTTAAGGTAAGGCTGTCTATATTTCAACCTCTCTCATACATCATCGTAGATAGTATTGGGGATCTATTCTACGAATGAGTTATCTAGCACGGACCCGGTTATAACAACGTATGCTAGATCTCCCGTCATTCGCGAGTAATTCACACCTTAAAAAAAAAAATTATCTCTACTATTACTACTCACATAGAATCTTTTTAAAGAAATTTAAATGATAGAAAACTTAAAATGCTTATTGTTGTGTTATATTTGTACAGTTCAAGTTAATTAATTCCAATCTTTAACTAATTACTATTAAAAAGTCATCATACACATAAATATAAATTAAAATTTTAAATAACATCAAAAAAATTTTTACGTAATATCAACATCTATATAAAGGAATTAGAATTATACGAATATTGTGTTTCCTATTTTGTCTCATTATGTTTCCTATTTTGTCTCCTAAACTTTGGCTACAAGTTTACGTGTAGCTATATGTATTCCATGATCTGATGAATTTGATCTATAAGAAAATATACTGATTAAAAGCCCATTCACAATTTTCA
>JAOEHQ010015253.1:0-15472 GCA_025447715.1 Asclepias incarnata
CACTTGTAAACTTGCGGTGGTTGTGACTTATATAGCCAACGAACCGACACAATCCTAAAGACACAACCTTTCGACATGTAACTGCTATTACGGTTATAAACTTTCTAACTTGACACTTTTGGTCCTAACTTTACAATACACGTACTAATATACTTTCTAATTTGTCATAATTAACCCAAAGTTTAGGTTAACTATCAACATCATTGAGGATATAAGTCAATAAAAAAGTATATGACGTAACCGTATACAAACCGAAAAACACATCAATATTTTAGACCTTTAACCCATAATACAAATACTATCTATATCGGAGCAAAAGTTTCATGGTATAGTAGAAAAAGTTTTTATGGTACCTTGAGATGTTATTAGAATGCGTTTGGTTTACAGAATGTTTTTTAGAAGTAATAGAACCTGTCAAAGGAATTGGAATTTGACGGAGTATTTTTTTATCTTTTGAAGATTCAAATGACAGACAGAATGAAAATACTTCACATGCCCTCAAGGAATGGATATTCCATCAAATGAAGGAATGTTTACATTTCAACGGAATGAGATTCCTCCAACTTTGAACAACCAAACAGACTAAGGGATAAAATTCAATTTCAATTCCATCATTCCATCATGACAAAATATAAAAGATTCATATTTTTACTCGAAGGTAAAGATACTATTTTCGGTACCGGAGTATATACACATCGATTTTGTATATATTTAGGTACTTCAGGCATTAAATTAGAGGAAAGTAAAGCAGTAGAAGAAAGTACTAATAACTCAAGCGTTTGCTGCTTTTAATTCAATGCGGTATGTATACCTACCATGCTACAACGTTTTCCCCCTAAAAATAAATATTTGCTTTTAAGACAAACTTAAATCTATTCATCATTATTACCGAGAAAAAAAAAATTGTTCATCAAGGTCATTTATTTATTTACTACTAGAAGTGTGCTCGTGCAATGCACAAGAACCGAATGTGTTTCAAGTTTTATAGCAAAGACACACGGCAAAAAAATTAGGGTGACGGCAACCGATGTCCGTAATAGTTGCGTAAGGGAGTTTAATGGTATAATGATATAAAGTTGATTTTTTATTTGAATTCTATTTACATTTATTGTTACGATGACTTTTAAAATTATAATAATATATTAAATTTCTATTTTAGTTAATTTGATTTATTTTGACTAATTGTTTTGTATTAATGAGAAAGGAAGGTGACGCCTATGATGGCAAAGACAAAGAGGTGAAAGAAGGAAATTGGAGCTACTTGAATACCATGTAAAATGATGAAGTCATTTTTCTCTATTTTAATGCCTTATGGTCTACTCTATAGTCTATACACACTTCACATATGGTTTTAACTTTTAACCATTTTTGGGACTTTCGGGGAGCCAATGAGTGAGCTTCAACTATATTTGGACATACATTGACGCAACAGTTGGGATCTTACTTTATGACCTTTAGCCTTTAAATTTCCGTACTTTTTCTTTTGGTGAATGAAAATGGTATCATTATATTTGTATTATCATAACCAACTATTTTTTGAAGGGATTTCCTGAGACACTAGTTATCGTGCATTTAATTAAGTCTTTATATTTCAAATAATCAAAAAATATGCACCCACTCTTCGGAATCTTATGATTTTTCATCTAATCCAATCAAATCAAATCCAAAAGTCATGTTTTTTATGCATTGTTATACACGACAAATGTAGATGCATATATATTTTAACAAATAACTTGTTTGGCACACATTATTTTCCATTTCCTAGAAAGTTAGAAGACCAAAAAGCCAGATTTTAATACTAGATGTAAGTTTTGTTCTATAATGTGCATGCTCACTATTAGACAATATGCAAGTGTCTTTGACATAAGTTGAAGTCTTGAAGACATCATTGCACTTTGATGACCATACAAGCAAGTATAAGACTACCCACATCAAGGTTGTCTATGAATGATTTATGACGACATGGAAAATGTTTGTTGGAAGGATATTGTTGTAGGTGATGAGGTGGAAGATATCCATCTTTGGGTGTTTGTGGGAAAAGATGGAGATGGACGGTGTTTGTGTGTATGTATATTATTGTATGTATTTATTAATTGGGTGTTTATGGGAAAGATGAATATGTTATTGTTATAGGTAAAAAAATGTTTGTGGGAAGGATATATTGAAAGCTAATGTGCATGTTAATTAGGCTGTTTGTAAGAAAGACAACATGAAGTAATGCAGGCAGTTTAATAAGAAGGATATATGACATATATGTTCCTATACTTACACATGCCAACAACATACTTTACCGCAATAAAGGTTGTGTTCGGTGACATGAGGTTGTTCAAGCTTTAACAACTCACCTTCAAAATGTATTATCTTTTCATCATTAAGGAAAACCTTTTAGAACTACTAGACTTGCACATGCATGCATTTCACTTGTACCATGCACAATCATCTATTGTTATGATGCAATAATCTATCCCATGATAGAACAAGTCCCTACCCTTTTTTTTTGTCAAATTATCTTAACTTAAAAGACTTGAACAATAATTAGTAGTCAAACATGTACCTGGTAGTATAAGACTTTATTGGGTTGATCACATCACACTTTTTGTTACAGACAAATTATCAGTAAATAGGGCCCTAAAATTTGCAAAAATGAATAATTTGGCAGGTCGACTTTTCCTGTCGAAACATTTTTCCCAAATTTTGACTAAAGTCACTCATTTGGTAGACAAAAGTGATTAATATGCAATGAAAAGCCAAAGTATGGAAATTAAAGAAGTCGATCACTCAGGCAATCTTTTTGGAAATATAACATATAAAGCTTAAGAAATTACCATCAAGAATCAGTTCTGATGTCAAAACAGCCAACAACAATTTCATTCTTCATCATCCACTTCCGATTTCTCTGTTCAAGTAATCAATAAACATTCTCTTTGCACTGTCAGCATCCGAAGGTGGTGGTGGTCCACTTAAGCTCGATTGACCAGTCAACTTTAAGAAAGTCTTTCTCAGCCTCCGAAGTTCGGGTAACCCAACTGATCTTGACATGTTGATGGTTGGTAATTCTGGGCTAAGAGAGAGTCCAGTCACAGGGCCACCCATGGCTAATGACTGAGCCTCAACAATAGCACTTGTTACCTCCTGTGTGGCTCGGTCCATTTCATAAAGTGAATTAGCCTCTGAGAACCGTGCACTCTGTGTTGCTATCGTCGGCTGCAAGATTTTAACATCTTTTGTTTTTGAGTCCACTTTTTTGGTTATGTAAGATACAAGATCTATAATAGCTGGAGAAGACTTCTCTATTCCATCTTTAAATGGCCATAACTCATATAAAGGTGAATCCCATCGGTTCCTGCTGTCAGGTCTCTCGAATCTTCTTACTAAATCTTCAAATATATGATCATCATATGAAATTCCACTTTTTTCCCTGCGTTCTTTATTCCAGTTTCTACAAAGAGTTTCTTCAACATCACAGTGAAGAACACAATGCCTAATTCCTGCAGCACGTGCCAGACACCATAACTCATATCTGTAACCCTTTATGCTGTTTAGGGAATCCACTATAATGATATTATCTTTTGATAAGGATCGATCGACTTCGGATCTAAGAACCCCTCTTAAATTCTTTTCCGAGGTCATTTCTGCATAGGTTTGGTTACGATCAAGATGAAAGGAGGTTTCGTCTATGATTCTGACATTAGGTTTAGAATCTATGTCCTTCAGAGCTTCAGACAGGCAAAGAGCGGCCTTTGACTTCCCACTACATGGCTGGCCGCAAATTACAACCAACGCCATTCAAAGTAGATGACCTTGATTGCAATTACGAATGTAACTTTTTTGATTTCTTGTATGTGACAACTGATCACACGGAAATCCTGTTTATGACAAGAAAATAAGTCACATTTGAAAAACGGTTAGCTTTGATACTGCCATACTGGCCACCTGCAAGAATACTGTACTTAAAATTTTGAGAGAAGCTTTGATTGATAGACTTTTCAAACCGATGTGCTTGGGTCTTGGATACAAACAAACCACCTTTCTTGCAAAACTTCACCATACTTGGCTTTCGTAGCAAATTAACCATTGTCACCAAAACAAACTTTGTAGTTTCCAAGGAGCGGTTTTGTTTAATAATGTCAACATAAATAAATGCAAATTTATTTAAAAGAAATCCGTTCTTGCAGCTTTAGTCCAAAATTGCATATTTAAACAAAGTGTGGTTTTCTTTTTTCGCTTTTCCTAAAATCAATGGTTGTTTGCAACTTAGAGCCAAGTACAATGATATGAAAAACCAATAATTCCAAAAGCTAAGTACAAAGGTGCCTTTACTTATGCATATTGTGGTGTTGGACATTTGCATAAAAGCAATATACTTGCAAAAAAAAAGACCGAGGGAGCATTTGGTTCGTGGATTTTAAATCATGGGATTTGAAGTCCCATGGGATTTAAAATCCTTTCCATGTGTTTGGTTGACAAAAATTGAGATAGGATTTGGAGTTCTAGGATTTGTTTATTATGTTTGAATTGACAAACCGAGATAAAAGAGCGAGAGTAAAAATATGTTATTTTCATGTATTAGATGGTAAGTTGGTTCTATTAAGAAACTCATAAATTCTTGGAATTGAAATCCCTCACTCTTTCAAAGATTTTCAAAATCCCACTGTTGAAAATTAGTAATTCCTTAATCCATGGTGTTAGAAATAACTATAAGGTAGCTTGTGTAATTAGTGTATAGAATTGTAATTAATGAAAGGGTGTGACTCTACATGAAGAGACATAACCGAATAGATGGAAAGTAACCGAATAAAGAAAAAGGACACAATGGTTCGTGAAGAGGCACCAACAAACCAACACAACTATTCACTCTCACTTTTTCGTCATGTATATATAGGTAGAAGTTATGTAACAAAATTTAGAGTGCATGACTCAAGAATGTAATATACTGAATGTGAGATTCAATAAAAGTGTGTTATTATCAAATTCTCTCTAGAAACATATTGTTTCATTTATTCTTGTTTATACCCGAATCAAAGTATTATTGGTTGATTATCAAAAGATCCGTATTGGGCCAACAATTGGTATAAGAGTAAAGGTTAATCAAGCAAGTGTTCATCATTTACCAAGTTTAAGTTTCTGATCAGAATTCGTGAATCAACCCGAAGATTAAAGATTCTGCCATTGAAAAGTTGCAAACTTTGTACACCAATTCAACGAATATCATTATCAAGTATTCGAAGGCAAGGAAACATAATTAAATCCATTTGTCACGAAAGGAGGCAATCACAAACGTGATCACTCTCAATGGGCATCAAAGGTTCAATTTAGGTTGCAAAGTTTTTGGTCACAATCTGTGACATATTCATCAGAAGGGACAGAATCATCAGAGTGAAAACCCACAGTCGAACATACATATATTTAGCGATTCAGAATTAAACAGAAGCATCACGCAAAGGGACAACAACAGTAGCGTATCAGAAATCATCAAAAAAGGCAAATAAATTGAAACAGTGCGAATAAGAAAGGAAGAAACACACCTGTTTTAATTGAAGAACACAACCTTCTACCAAACCACCAGCGGTTCAAGTTGTCCAGAAAAGAAATCAAATTATCCAGAGCAAACCGGTCCAGAAAATCCCAAATCGCGAAACCCTAGATTTCGCACAGCAGAGAACCACCCCAAGGGATTCCAACGGTTCAATAAAGAACCGCCACCACCGGTAAGAGAATAAGAGAGAATAGAGGCGGTTACACCGACCAAGCAGGCGGTTAAACAGAGAGAAGAGACGTTGCGCCTAATCAGATCTTTTTTTGGGAGTCTATGGTGGCTATATCTCTCTAAGAAGTCACAGAGAAAACAAAGGGCACCAGTGCACCACACAGAGAACCAAAGGGGCACGACGGTCATACGACCCCAACCCCCAACTTTATTTTTCTTAAAATTAGATTTTAGAGTTAACGACATAAATGATCCCTGTGGTTTGTCAAAAAAAATCACGTTTCGTCCATGTGGTTTAAAACCTCACTGGTGGTCCTTAAATAATGTTCGCGTTTAGTCCTACGGTCTGATGGACGTCAACTCCCATCCGTTAAAACCCTCACGTGCCACCCACGTGAGGGTATTTTCGTACTTTCCACTATACCCTTTCTCTGTGTATCGTTTTCATCCCTATATTATATACATACAAGATTAAATATCTCTCATTTACATCAAATACACACTCATTACACTTGAAAACGATCCAACTACACCCCTTCTTCTCTAATGATATAAAAACCCTAACAACAATGATTTGTCCGTTATATACTATTCGTGTAAAAGGTGAAGACCACTTATGGGACCTGGATAAAATTTATGGTGAGTTACATTTCCTTTTAGGGTTTTTTTTTCTGGGTTTTTTGGTTTATATTGCATAAAGTTTGATTTTTTATGTGTTATTTGTGTAATGTAGAGTGTTATGCTGGGTTATTCTCGATGATGGTTCACCATGGAGGTTTTTTCACAGAATGGTCAAGGATGACATATGAAAGGGGTAAGACTGACTATGCCGATTGTATTAATATTAATGAATTTTCAGTTCATGAATTGAACTCCATTATGGAGGATTTAGGCTACACTGGAGGACAGATTATGTTTTATCACTTTTTAAAACCAGGGTTTTCATTAGATGAGGGTCTGCAAACCCTAGTTAGTGACCAAGATATTAATAAGTTGTCTAACTTTGTAGAACAAAACAACCTCATACATGTTTACATAGAACATGGCATGACAAATTTAGTTGGGTATTTTTTGCCATGGAAATCAAATATTGTGATTGAGGAGATCCCTGACGAAGATACAGCTACATCATCTAAGCTAAGACCAAAGAAAAAAACTGAAACTTATAGGAGATTATTGCTTGATTGGAATGAGGAACCTGTTTTAACCCCTGGTACTCAAGAAAACTTAGGAAAAGCCAATGTGAGTTTAGATGACCATAGCAATGTGAATGTAAATGAAAATGACAAGGCTAAAACAGTTTTACAGGAAGGTAATGTGAATGTAGAAGCTAGTAGTAATGATGAAAACAGCTCAAATGATGGTAGTGATGATGAGGATAGTGAGGACAGTGACTTCATTGTAGATGATGACAATGAAATAGAGGATGTGGAAGTGGATATGAGAGACTTTCATCTACATGTAAATGCAGATGTAGAGTTCATGGGTGACAATCATGGTATACAAGAAGATGCAGAGGTGGTGAAGATGTAGAGCTTGATGTTATACATAATGACCAATTTGATAGTGCTTCTGATCCAGATGATGATGTGAATAAGCTTAGGAATAGGTTGTTGAAAAGAATGTCAAAGAATAAGCCAACTGGGGATGCTGTAATCTGTAAAACAGGCTTGCATTTGGCTCAAACTTTTGGGAACTCTAAGGAGGTGAAGGACATGGTTAGTGCCCATGCAATAGAGACTAGAAAGGAGTTAAAGATTGTGAAAAATGACACACAAGGGTAAGAGTAATATGTGAAGGCAAGTTGCCTGTTTTTTATCCTAGTGGTGAAGTTGGGCCAAGTGATATAAATCAAGGAGTTAGGCCACTTAATAATGTAGCAGTTGGGCCAAGTGTTGGGCCAAAACAGAAAGTGACAAAGTCAAAAACAGATGTGTCTGTATTACCATTAATAATGTTACTTATGCTTTTGAGACATTTGGGTATGTAATATGCTACTTATGTGTCTGTATGACCATTACATTATGTATGAATCCAACTCAATCCGTTACTCAATTCGTCAAACTTATATTATGATTCATACATTGTTGCTTTCAAAAACTAGAACCAAAGTAATATACATAATGGTCAAACTTACAGATTTTGAACATAACAACTCCCATTATCATTCATTGTCATCTTACAAAAAGTTACAACAGTTATCACAACTTCATACATTTGGTCAAACTAGTAACAAAAATACAAGAAACACAATTACAATTGAAGCAACCACCAACATTATCTTCAATTTCTTCATTTCACCATCTCTTTCTTTGAATTGTGCTTCAAGTTTATTCTTTGACTTTAACAAACCTGGGATGATATCCATGGCCCGTTTACACATTCTGGATCAACCCATCCTATGAATTTACACTTGGAACTCTATTCAACATAAAAACACCAATTCAATTTAAGTGATAAATTTAAACTTAATTTAAAAATTCCGAATTCAAACCTGGTTGGGACAAGCATAGAAACGCTTTCCTGGGTTTTTGGGGGTCCATGATGTTAGGATTATTACTTGCTTACTACACCCACAAAACACCATTATTGATTGAAGGTAAATTCCTGGTTCGTGTATGTATGAGAGAGAGAAGAAAGAAATTTGATGGAAATAAGAGACATATAACGTTTATATAGGAAGAAAGAGACTACAGAGATAAAGAGAGATGGTAAAGTACCAAAATACCCTCACGTGGGAGGCACATGAGGGTTTTAACGGATGGGAGATAACGGCCGTCAGTCTATCGGGCCAAACATGAACCTTATCCTCCTATAAGGCTATAAAGGACTATCAGTGAGGTTTTTGAACCGTAAGGACGAAACAATGATTTTTTAAACAAACTAAAGGAATCATTTATGTCGTTAACTCTAAATAAAATAAAAGTGATTTGTCGAGTTGCATGTCTTATGTCTCTAAAACTGAGTCCCCGGGAGTTGTGATGTTACGCAATTCAGCCCCACCCATACTCTAAAACCCTGCTCTGCTCACCTCACCTCACCTCACCTCACCTCACTTACCCTTTTTCGATTCCCGAGCATCTAATCCCCATAAATATTGATCGCACAAAATTGGGGAAAAACTTCATCCCAAAAGATAGCTACATACATTTTTCTTCCTTCTGTAAGTATTCTTTTCCCTAATCGGCTTCAATTTTATCACTCATTTATCGCTTGTAAGATTAATTGCTGTAATTTCAATTTTATTTTACTGTTTTCTACTAAATTATCCAGTATTTTTTATTTATTTATTTAGTGTTTATTTCATTATGTATAGTTTTAATTTATAGTGTAATTGTTGAATGTATATCGTGCTCTTCTTTTTTAACCGCCTGCAAAATTTGTTTAATTCATATAGATTCGAGTGTGCATCAAGAGTTTTCTAGTATTAAAGGGGTTTTGAGAGAAGTGGTATATCTTGGCTCAGATGGATGCATATTGTAGTGATAAGGGTCTTGTGGAATC
This sequence comes from Asclepias incarnata, assembly GCA_025447715.1. Lineage (NCBI taxonomy): Eukaryota > Viridiplantae > Streptophyta > Magnoliopsida > Gentianales > Apocynaceae > Asclepias > Asclepias incarnata. The sequence goes on from JAOEHQ010015253.1 coordinate 9,212, forward strand.
AGAGTTGACGTCTTTTTTCAGACAGCATGATCTGAATGAAGAGTTTTTAGATAATTTTTGTAAAAAAGCATCAGCGTCTTTTTTCAGACAGTATGGTCTATTAAGCCACCAGATTAACTCTTACAATGACTTTATCAAAACTGGAATTCAGAATTTGTTTGATTCCTTGGGTGAGATCAATGTTCAGCCCGGACATGACCCATCTGGAACTGAAACTGCACCAAGGTATGCCACCATCAAGCTTGGAGAGGTCACTCTAGAGAGGCCAATGTTTAGGCCAAGCGAAAGCTTTTCAAATGAAACTCATACGGAGTTCCTGATGCTCTTGCCCAAACATGCTCGCCTTCAACATATTACCTATTCCGCCAGGATGAGCGTTCATATTCACTTTCAGGTTTGAAGCCCAGTTTTACCTTAAGTTACTGTTTATTGTGTGTGCTATAAGGTGCTGGTTGTTATTTCTGTTAACTTATATATTTAACGTATTAAGCAATTCTTGGTCATGTGGTCACCCAGATATACACTCAGGAGATAGATGAAAGCCTGACCCTGGAAACTGGAAAAGAGCATGTTACGAAGAAGGTATTAATGGAAGATAGTAAAGCTATCACGATTGGCAGATTGCCTGTGATGGTCAAGTCTGACTTGTGCTGGATGAGTGAAATGAAGAATGGCGATTGTGATTTTGACCATGGAGGATATTTCTTGATCAAGGGAGCTGAAAAGGTAACAAGATATCCCATCTCCTGACAATTTTTTGCGTTGTTGTTGACATTTCATACATATCATGAATAAATTTAGGATCATTTTAAATACTTATTGGAACATTTCATACATCTTTCCTGGGGTTACTGCAGACATTTATTGCCCAAGAAAAAATGTGTTTGAAGAGACTTTGGCTGGTCAACAATCCAATCTGGACAGTCAAATATCGGTCGGCTATAGCAAGTGAAAGGGTCTACGTAAAGCTTGTTGATACTCATATTAGAGGTGGAGGAAAAGTCATTACAGTGTATTTGTTTAACTCGGTGGAAATTCCTGTATGGATGTTATTCTTTGCTCTTGATGTAACCACGGACAAGCAAGTGATCGAGTTGATTGATACCGATACTAAAGATAATACCATTATCAATACACTTCTTGCATCAATTTATGATGCGGACCAAAAGTTTAAGGAATTCAGGGACGAAGGTAAAGCTTTTAAATATCTCTCAGATGCACTTAAACAAAAATGGACCTATCCACCTAAACAAACCTATCAAGACTTCATAGAAGAAATTTTATTTCCCAATCTTCGTGGGTTTAACCTTAAAGCTAGGTATCTAGGGTACATGGTGAAATGTCTGTTGGAAGCTTATACGGGTCGTAGGAAAGTTGATGATAGAGATAGTTTTAGAAGCAAGAGAGTGGAATTGGCAGGTGAGTTAATTGAGAGAGAGATGAGAGTTCACTTGAAACATGCTGTAAGACGAATGACAAAAGCTTTGCAAAGAGATCTTTGGGGCGATCGTCCTTTACACCCGATTGAACACTATTTGGATGCGTCTGTTGTGACTAATGGTCTTTCAAGGGCGTTCTCTACCGGTGCTTGGGTACATCCCTATAAACGTATGGAAAGAATCTCGGGTGTGGTGGCCCAACTTAGGAGGGCCAATCCTTTGCAGATGATGGCTGATATGAGGAGAACACGTCAACAGGTTCAGTATACAAGGAAAGTTGCAGATGCTAGATATCCGTAAGTAATTACTGTTTTCTGGCTTAGCCTTATTGCCTATCTTTTGCTTGACATATAGTTTTTTCTTTCAGTTTTTTATGTTAGGGCTATCACATGAAAAAGTAACTAACTTTAGTCTGATTTCTATTTTGGGTAACACTCTATTTCGTCCATTACAAGACTTGAACTTTTAAAAACTTTTCATTTTGGGGAATCGGGGAGTTGAGTAGGTTTTTGATGGCCACATAAAAAATACCTCAACATGGTCAAAGTCAAAGTCGCGGACATGTCATCATTTTGATTGGGTAATCGGGTCAGATTACCACAACTGAAACTCTTCGAATGTTCAAGCCTTTTTATTGGCAAAAACAAAGTGTGGTACCCGAAATCAAGCAGAAGTTTGCTACCTTTTTACGCAAATCGCTTGTATACTATTACTCTTTGATCAAGGTTAAGCTTTGCTGACAAAATTTGTTGGATTCAGGCATCCTTCACAGTGGGGAAGAGTCTGTTTTATGACCACTCCAGATGGCGAAAACTGTGGTTTGGTAAAGAATTTCGCAAGTGCTGGTCTTGTGAGCACAAACATTCAAGTGAATATCTTCGACATATTGATACAGTCCGGAATGGAAGAATTGGCTGACGATACTTCAACATCACTTGGTAGAAAATACAAAGTCTTTGTCAATGGAGTCTGGGTTGGAACATGTGATGATGCTGCTTCACTTGTTGATGATATCAGAAGCAAGCGGCGCAGACAGGAAGTGCATTATCAGGTTCTAACTCTCTTCATCTTGTTAGTGTGTGACTGTGTGTACCATGAAGTTAATTGATTTTTTTTGTAGGTGGAGATTAGAAGAGACGACAAGAATATGGAAGTGCGTATATTCTCTGATGCTGGAAGGCTTATGCGACCTCTTTTATTCATTGAGAATTTAGAAAACATTAGATATTTAAAGGGTGTAGAATATTCCTTTCAAACTCTTTTGGATCATGGAATTATTGAGCTCATTGGGACCGAAGAGGAAGAGGATTGCTATACAGCATGGGGAGTTAAGTACCTCTTTCACCCTGAGCTTGGTTATTCAATGGGATCTGACACATCTAGCAGAGCAAAAGATCCTTTTGGAAAAAAATCACCTGTTTACACACATTGTGAGCTTGATATGTCATTCCTTTTAAGTATAAGCTGTGGAATAATTCCTTTTACAAATCATGACCATGGAAAACGAGTCCTTTTCCAGGCTCAAAAACATTCTCAACAAGCCATTGGATATTCAACCACAAATCCAAACATTAGAATTGATACCCTCACACATAATCTATTTTATCCCCAAAAGCCGCTTTGTCAAACGGTTCTTTCTGATTGTCTTGGAACACCCAAATATGCTAATTGTCAAAGAATGCAGTCAAGAGATGAATATTACAATGGCCAATGTGCTATCGTTGCTGTAAATGTGCACCTTGGTTACAACCAAGAGGATTCGTTGGTGATGAATCGTGCTTCACTAGAGCGTGGTATGTTTAGATCAGAACATGTTAGAAGCTACAAGGCAGAAGTTTTTAACAAGGATTCGTTTGGGAAGAAGGGAAAGTCCGATGACCATATAAACTTCGGCAAAGTTCTAAGTAAAATTGGCCGTGTTGATAACCTAGAGGAAGACGGACTTCCAGAGGCAGGTGTTCGTTTACAAAGTGGTGACATCATCATAGGGAAGTATGCTGAATCAGGGGGCGATCATAGCATCAAACTGAAGCATGGTGAAGGTGGATCAGTACAAAAAGTTGTATTATCCGCTAACGACGATGGTAAAAACTTTGCCACAGTATCCCTGAGACAGGTAATGTTCTCCATATGTTCCAACATTTCATAAACAGTGATATGGCTTTACTCAAATGTCCAAAATACCCTTCAGTAGCAACAAACCATTCGCATCTTGTGGAGCCTGATCAGTATCATCTAATTTTGTTTGTAATTATCGTAATGTGCAAATAGGTAATATGACAAACTGAAAGTTCAAATAAACATAAGTTTACGATTTATCAATTGTTGTAGGTACGTTCGCCAAATCTTGGAGACAAGTTTTCAAGCATGCATGGGCAAAAGGGCGTCTTGGGCTTTTTGGAGTCTCAGGAGAACTTTCCTTTCACCAACGAAGGAATAGTTCCGGATGTTGTTATAAACCCACACGCATTTCCTTCTCGACAGACTCCAGGTCAGCTGCTGGAGGCTGCATTGGGTAAGGGGATTGCCTTGGGTGGCTCACTGAAATATGCCACCCCTTTCTCCACTCCTTCTGTTGACGCCATAACCAACCAACTTCACAGGTATAAAAAAACCGATTTGTCTCACAGCTGCATTTTAATAGAACTCGAGAGAAATGCTTAGCGTTATCTGATTTGCAGGTGTGGGTTTTCAAGATGGGGCAATGAGAGAGTTTACGATGGACGATCGGGTGAAATGGTTGAGTCTATGGTGTTCATGGGACCCACATTTTACCAGAAGCTGGTCCACATGTCTGAGGACAAGGTCAAGTTCCGTAACGTTGGGCCCGTTCATTCTCTCACACGACAACCGGTGGCAGACCGCAAGCGTTTCGGTGGGATCAAGTTCGGGGAGATGGAGAGGGACTGTGTCATAGCCCACGGTTCAACTGCTAACTTGTTTGAACGCCTCTACACACTCTGTGATGCTTCACATATGCACATCTGTAGGAAATGCAAAAACATGGCAAGTGTGATTCAGAGATCGGTCCCACGTGGACCCAAAATTCGTGGGCCATACTGCCGGTTCTGTGATTCCGTCGAAGATGTTGTCAAGGTGAACGTGCCTTATGGGGCCAAGTTAATTTGGCAGGAGCTTTTTAGTATGGGAATTGCTATCGAGTTTGGATCAGAGCTTTGCTGAATGATTTTCGTGATGTATAAATTAGTGATAATATTGAAACTTGAACTAGCAGAAACTGTGTGCAAGGAGGTAATGTAATTCTAGTTGTACCTGTAGTTAGTTTTACTAGGCTCATGTTATCTGGTCTGGTTTTGGATAAACAGATCCTTGGTCCCAATTGTTGCTGGGCCTTCCGATACTGATCTTTCTATGCACTCTATGGTTAATGGTTCACGGCTTATGCTGAAGTTGATGTTCCTCACTTTGATGATGGTCGTATCCCATGTCTTTTTGTTATTTGTATATCATTTTATCTTTTATTTCGATGAAGTTTCTGTATGTCTAGTCTCTTAAAAGTATAGCTGATCGATAACTAGTAGTAAGTGATTGGTTGATATAGATCGAGTAGCCAAGAACACAAAGAATGTGGAGATGAAAAAATAGAGCAAAATTTATTATCTCATTTTTGTATAAATATACATCATAAAGAGGGTGGTTAAGAGTAGTTGATTACAGTTATGTGAACTTCCAGCAGCCCATGGCAACTTGGGTACATTTAGATACAATATGAACCATTGAACTTTTGTTCATGTGTTGATGACTATGTTGATGATATGCCTCCGTAATATCCGTCCTATTCAACCAAAATATATATCAAACAAGCGAACAGCTAAAACGATACTGATAACGTACTAACAATGTCAACGCTCATAATTATGTAAGACGTACAAAAGATTACAAATCCGGTTTCCAAACCAGATGAACCTTTGATTCAAACTATTCGGAATTACCAAATTGAAGATATATATTACCAAGAGGACTGTAGGAAACATGCAGAGGGTGTTGACGAACAATGCGATAGATTGAAGAAAGTGAAGAGATGATGATGAACCACAATCTGGCGATTGGTGTCATATTCTTGAGAAGCAGCTTCAGCAAAGTGTTTTGTATATTGTGTTTTGACACTTGAAACTGACATATATATATTGGGGTGCTACTATTCTAATACATGTGGTTTGGATTCATTTTAACAAAAGGTGGAAATGAATAAGTAGGGTCTACTTTAAATTTATTGTTGTGGAAAGCTTGGGTTTTTGAATAGTCGAGTTATCGACATGAATATGCATCCGTGGCAGCACACCTCGACTAATCTAATACAGTAACTCATTGACATTTTAATTTTTTTTAAATCATTTTTCACATGCAGTCTCAGGTTCAAATCATGCTTTAGCATATCTTAGGGATGGCCAGAGAAATGACTAGAAATTCGAATCCTATCCTAAACATATCTTGGATGTGGCCAGGAAAATGACTGGACCGACCATGAGCAAAACCCAATTAAACAGTTACAATCAGCAAAAAATAGCTCGCCCATTCCAATGTAACCCTTATCCAGGGAAACCTTTTCTTTTTATATATATATATAAAAATTCATTGAAAAAATTTATATTCCATGTTTATAGCACCTCTGTACACTTTGGTAATTTGACTTTGGAATTCCTTTTTTAAGTATAACTAAATTAAGTTTATACAGCTTTTGAGATCATGGTTTTAATATATATCATTCTAATCTTCTTTTATATAAGAGTTAATGTCACAAATGGTCCCTGTGGTTGGCACTATTAGCATTTTAGTCCCTGTGCTTGATTTTCGTTGCTAA
>JAOEHQ010015264.1:0-15471 GCA_025447715.1 Asclepias incarnata
AACCTGCCACCAAGTAGTTTATGGGGACTCGAATTTTCCAATCCTTTTCGCTAACACGGATATGCACAATTACCACAAATTCAGCTTCCATATAAGCATCAATATTGTTGACAGCAACAACAGCACATATAGCTACTCTAACCCGTGGGCCTTCAAGGATCATACTTTCATCAGATCTGAACTGCTTGAACCTGGATGGAATTGTTCTTTCAGCACCAACTATTTCAAATACAGCTGCTGGTGTCATCCAATAACTTGATCGTAACTGCACAAAGTAAAAATGATAAAATTTGCAACCAATTGTGTGATATTACTTTTGGCCAGGGAAGATTCCAGAAATATCCAAGGGAATATGGGTTAGGCCGTGCGTTAAAGCCAAAGACTCGACTCTCCCAGAGTAGCCTGAGCATGGATCCCTCTCATCTTACCCATTTTCACAAACTACAACATAAATATATATATATATATATATATATATATATATAGAAGAGTATCCGCGCAATGCGGCAGAGCAGATGGGGAGTGTTGGTGATGGTGGCGGGGGGTTGGGGTGGGGGGTTGGTAGTGGTGGGACATATGGTGTTGGTTTGAATCATTATTGTTTGATAGGGATACAAAAGTGTAGAGATATTTTTAGTAATCATTAATGAGTTGGTAGGGATACAAAAGAGTACTAGCATCAAATTTTGAAACTTAAAATGAGGGGGGCTAAATGCTTTATGATGTATTATATTATATATATATATATATATATGGAGAGAGAGAGAGAGAGAAAAGGAAAAAAAAGACCTGAAGGTAACTATTTAATATTTTATCTGTCAGAGAATGGCCACGTGCATTCTCACCCAATTTCGGGCAATTCCAACAAGATATTGTTGGATCAGTATTGCTACTTGATGCATGATATTTTGACACATCAATCCCTTTTTTTGAAACGCAGAAAGTAAATCTACTCCGAGGTCCATAATCCGGGTCCTCATCTAGTAATGAAATTTATCATGCAATTATTTAAAGAAAGAATTCTATTTATGCTCTTCAACACATCGATTGATGTGGAGCACAACCTCGATACTTTCCATCCAGTTGACCCGACAGCACCTTTCGTGCCATGGAATTCTTTCGGTTTTCAATTCGTGAAGGTTTTGAAATAGCATCCCCTCAAATGAACTATAGGGATTTCTTGGTCAATTGCAGGATCGACATTGTAGCTATTGTCGGCATTGTTGTTGTTAGCATTCATACATTCCGTGATCTGAGCAACCATAGTCGGTATGGCAGTAAGCAAATGTTGGGTTACAATTACAGCCACGTCATTTGCTTGAGGACCAACATTGGCCTCCCCAGCAGCCGGCTCAGGGCCAAGATTTGCCTCGGCTACTGGCTCGAGACCCGGATTTGCCCCGGTAGGTTCGGGACCTTGATTAATCACAGGCTCTTCTTGTTCGGGTTCGTTTTGCCTTGGATTAGTTCGGGTGTTTCCATAAATGAATCAAAAATGAAGAGCAAAACTTTTTCTGAAAGTTGGACCTTCGCGGCGCAAAGGGTGTTTCCAGTTCAACTAAATTTTTCGACAACCTTTGTTTGCACTTTGCGTAGGCAAAATGAATTGTTTACAACTTCAAACTTCAAGTTGTGCAGACCTCATTTTCATGACATAAAGAGGCTTTTACATTTAAGTATGAGTAACAGCCATTTTGAGAGTTCTAAAATAGTATACAAGAATAACAATGTGCACTTTTTTTTTTTTTTTTTTTTTAAGGCTGATATCAATTATGAGAGTAACAAGTTGAGACTACTAGCAATAGGGCGAGTTCTCCAACTTAAGTGAATGACTAATTGAGACTACCGAGATTATATCCAATATCTCCAACTAATGATGCCAACAATGGACTTCAAGGTCACCTGCAAGTGTGAGGGTGAGAATACTAACAATCGGGCCAGTATCTCTAATGTGGGCGAGCATACCTACAATACAGTCAGTATCTCCTACTATGTGTACCAACTAAGGCTTTCATGGAAAGTAGGGATTCTACATCACATCGTATACCATTTCAAAAGCGTTAGATACAATCATGATTTCAACATCTTACAATGTTAGAAAATGGCTAGAGTTTGCATTTAAGCACGTTTTGTCAATCTAGATCAATCACATAGAGAAAAAATCATTTCATAACACATTTAAAGAATGGACATATACACATGAGTAGTAAGTTGTGTATATGTATAGAAGTATGCTTTTCATCCCCAAAAGTATTGAAAAGGAGGCACTGTAAACTCACCTTAGCGATTTAGCGAAACGATTACTAGCACAATGAGTTCACAAGCACTCAATGCTCACTTCTATCCAAACATAGGATAATCGAAAATGATTATGAGAATTACACACCGTTAAATTAAGGACTAAAAGTGAAACATAAGAAACTGACGGTCGTTAACTTTAGTACCAAAACTGTAACAACAGACACTAAAGGACGTTAATTTTCTAACGGGCGTTACAGCAAGTTAATGTGGCATTATGTAACTGACTGGACGTTACAGTGGCCAGGGCCTAATGGCCGTTAAGTCCCTAACAAGCGTTACATTTAGGACTAAAAGTGTTACAGCAGATACTAACTGCCGTTAATCAAACTGGTGGGCGTTAGTGGCTGCAGGACCTAAAATGTCACTTTTTGCGTATTTTGACCAATCCATCACTTTTGTACAAGGTTTCTTTCAACGACCACTTTTAAAACCGACGTATATGTGTATGTTTTTGACCTATAACTCTTTGAAACAAACTTTCACTTTAAACCATACACAAACTTATTTTGAGACTAGTTTTAGTAAGGAAATGTAAGATCACTACTTGATCTTAAACCCATAAATAAAATAACATGATCTAAGTATGTTTAAGAGATTAGACTTACAAAAGTGAGTCTTGGAGCTTTAAAACCAATGTTAATGAAAGATGATAAAATGTCTTGAACTTTCCTTGCTAAAATGAAAGAAGGCTTGGATCTTTTCTTGTAAAGGATGGAAGAACTTGGTTTTTTGGATGATCTTAGATTATTATTATAGAACTTTTAAAGTGTTTTCCTTGCTATTTTTCCTTGTTGAATCCGTAAATGAGAGGGCAAAAAAGAGAGATTTTGGTATTTTACTTTTCGACGAGTTCATACAAGTTAGTGAGGTTGGAGTGCAAGTAAGGTTAAGATGATACAAGTGCATGGGCTACAAGATTTTTGTTCCTCCCCTTGACTTTGAAACCGGTTTTGGTGAGATAAAAGAGGATATTTTACTTGCATTTAATTTTGTCAAAAGTAATGATATTTGTCTCTATATCATATATATTTATACATATATACATGTTAAAAGTATAAAGTTTTATGGGTAGACAACTCCATGTGACTAAATGATTTTTACACATTAACTTTTATCAATTAAAGTTGTATTGAGATTTTGACGTATTGTTTGGGCATTCGTCTAGATAGCTCATAGTCAAACGGTACTTAGGATACGTCTAAATGTACTAAGCTAAAATTCTTAATCCCTAAGAAATTTACTTAAACACTTGATTAATTTGATCAACGAAATTAATTGAGATTAACACTAACTCGAACGTTAATAAATTTCGAATTGTTACAGAATCAAAGAACATAAAGTTTGCACGATACTAAGAAGCAGCAAGAAAGGACATTGAATGAGTATTCGGGGTCCTTCAAGGTCATTGGCAATTATTAAACAAGATGCATGACAATACACCATCAACAAAATAAAATGGGTCATGTACACTTGTGTGATTTTACATAATATGATCGTTGAAAACAGCGGGCACGCAATGTCTCATCTTGAAGAAGACTATTTGGCCGATCCAAGTAATGTCCCAAAACGTTCGGGATGAAAGGGTTGCAATGACACTTTGGATTGACGGGGAAATATGCCCACCATGATCTTCGCAATGTGTTAATTGAACACATTTGAAACCTTTTAGAAAACTACCGTCAACATCAATTTAATATTTTATTTATTAATGTAATGTTATTTTCATTATTAATGTAATGTTTTATTTTTATGAATGTAATGTTATTTTATTTTATTTTGTGTTTAAATAAATGGATGATGATGTGGGTGATGATGTGGTATTGATAATTTGAGAATTTGGGGAGAGTGGTGATATTGATAGTAAAAAGTGTGTTCTGAGTAAATTCAAGGAAGAGAAAATGATATGCAATGATGTGGTAATGAAAATTTAAAAATGGCATGGCTAGGAGTATGTGTCTATTACAAGGGAAAATGAAGTATTTATACTTATTATTATTATTACAAGTTTCAATATTGACAATCTACCCCTAGAAATACAAACTAAGAAAAACAATCTCTAAAATTAATATTTCCAACTGATATTAGCCAAATTATACATCTTTGCAATATAGTTTTAATGGTTAATATCCTTCATTTGTATGCACTTTAAGTTATTATTTTTGTTAAAACGGTCATTTAGTATTTGCATAAGTTTTTATATAGGTACTTTGAGTGATCATGATATTTTGGAGCAAAAATGGATAGAAAGACGGCTTAAAATTGTGTACAAATGAAGCGGTCATGTTCGGGTTTGGTTCATGGCAAATTCGAGACAAGAAGCACGGTTAAAGGAAGCCACATGCCCATTTTTTAATTTCATTTTGGATTCTGCCTCTTGTTGACCGAACCCCACTGCCAACACATCATTAGACTAATTAAATTTTGAGGGAGAGCTACCTAACAGCCAAACTCATTTTTATTGGTGGACTTTTGGGATGTGGCTTGATGATTCGCAAGCAAGCAGAAACGAAAAAAAAAAAAAAGAGTCAATCTCCTATACCTCAATTTTTAATTAACTTTGTGGATTTCTTTGAGTTGAGCCCATCAACCCCAACGGCCCATCACCTTCACCATTTGAAAATATAATTTGTGGATATAGTTTTATTTTCGGAGGGGGCTGCTATTTTAAGGGGGTTACACGGACAGTTGCAGCAGCCGGAGAAAAACTTCATAATTTTTATTTTTTTTAGCATTATCATATCTCACACACAACCCTCTCTCAACTAAAAACTCTCTTTTCATCCATCATATATCCAATCCACCATCACCTTTATCATCAACATAAAACCCACTAACCATTTCATCCATCTTTTAAAATATTTACTTTTTTTATTTGGAGATTTGGGAGAAAAGTTTTGTGAAGATTGAAGAAGGAGATCCACCATCCACCACCACTTCTTTAGTTGATTGAGCTTGGGTTGTAAACTAAACTCTTGTCATTTTCATTTAGCTTGTAAACATTGAATGATTATGTTGATTAATATGATGATTTTTGTTTATGTGGCTGATATGATTATGTGTATTTAGTTGGTTTGGGTGTTTGTCTAGGCACTAGTATGAAACCCATTTAATAATGGCTTGTTTATTTGATGGTTGATTGTTGGTTAATTTTAATTTGGGGATTATTGATTTTTGGGGTCAAACTTTAGCTAGTCAAGAGATTGGGATAATATGGTGGATTTGATTTTATCGCAATTGACCGATTGGGTGAAATTAAATTCATTGGTGGTTGGTTGTTTAAATGATTGACCATCATGGAGTTAGTGACCGCTAATCCATATATTACCCTTGACCTTAGCTAGTTAAACTAGATTCTTTGTCACTAATAAGTTATTTAAATATTAAAAGATGAACGTCAAAAATGTTTTTATAACTTGTTAGGATTGGTTTGGGTCGTGAAAAGGGAAACCACCTCATGATTCACACTAATTTTCTTGAGTCGTTTTTATTGATTAGTTAACAAAGCTGGGGAATACTTGTGACCGCAATACTCGGTTTTGTTAATACTAGTGAGTCTAAAGTTGATATTTGTTATTAAAAGAGGAACTTCTAAATAATAAATGGATATTTTGGCTTACGCCGCGCTCGCGAGAAGTCAAGTAAATAGTGGAAATGGGGAATACTTGTGACGCAATACTTGTTTCCATTATTTGGTGATTTAAGTGTCTAAGTCCTTGTCGTAGATGACCGTCTAGGCAAGTGGGTTGGATATTTAAGTCACATGATTTCTCAAGTAAAAATCAATGTCCCCAAGTCAAAATTGATCAACCATTTTGTATTCTTATATTTAAATCAACCATGGTCATTGTTAAGTGAGTGGATTACGCCTAGACAAACACTTGTGTTTGATATTGATATTGTTTGTTGTTCCTTTGCTTTATTTATTTGTCATTTGCTTTTTTTAAACTTTCTTAGCTTAAGATTAATCTTTTAAAAAAAATTAAAAAATTCTTTTTTTATTTCTCAAAATTCATTTCAAAATTTAAGTAATTCACAATGTTTTCAATTCACCGCCTCCTTGTCGACACTCGAGTCATACTTGCCATATACTTTTGGATTTGGTTAAGTTTTGACTTTCCATCCATTCCGTTTCATTTTCCACCTCCATTTTATTGACCGTGGCCCATTGACTTTTCAACGACGTTTTCGGGCCGCGTCAGTGTCCTGAGAAGAGCACTCATATGTGTTGTTCTTGGAGAATGAGAGAATTGACTAAGTGCTTGAGCAGCAAATATGATGTCTGGTCTAGTGATAGTTAGGGAAATCAAGTTACACACAAGAGTTCTATAGAGTGATGGATCAAGAAGTGGTTCACCTTGACTGTTGTCAAGTTTAGATTAAGGGGGTGGAGGTTGGTTTAGAGTTTAACTCTCCTGCCAGTGATAGAAGCTCTAGAGTATATTTTTTTGACTAAGAGCAAGACCATTTTGATTTCTAAGAAATTCAATTCCAAGATAATAATGAATTGAACCAAGGTCTTAGATGCTATAGGCCGAGTCAAGGTGGATTTTTATAAAGGTAGTGCGTGAGTCATCATTGCCAACAAGAAGAATGTCATCAACATATAAAAGAGCTGTGAACTTGTCACCATTGGTAAATGTGAAGAGTGAGGTGTCAACATAGCTTTGTTTGAAACTAATTGCAGTGAGATATGTGGTTAACTTCTCAAACCATTGTTTGTTGGCTTGTTTTAGGCCATGCAAGGACTTTGTGAGTTTGCATACAGAGTTAGGTGGTTGTTGAGGATAACCGGGTGGTATTTTCATGTAAACCTCCTTTAGTAAGTCCCCAAGGAAGAATGCATTGTTGACATTTAATTGTTCAATTTCCCATTTCTTTTGAATAGCCACAACAAGTAAGGTTCTAATTGTGGTCATTTTAGCCACAAGAGCAAATGTTTCCTTATAATCAATGCCCTCCAATTGTGTAAATCCTTTTGCAGCAAGTCTGGCTTTGAAGTTATCAATAGAACCATCCGTATTGTACTTGGTCCTATAGACCCATTTGCAACCAATTAGGGATTTCCCTTCAGGAAGAAGAGTGATTCCCCATGTATGATTTTGTTCTAGTGCCATAACTTCTTTATTCATAGCTTTCACCCATTGATGTGTGCGAGTTTTATTATTAGTAAAAGAATATTTATTGAAGTACAAGGAATCACTTTTTCAACTACACACTCACTCACGCACAGTGGACCGTTCATTTATAGTATAGTAGATAGGTAAGTCCAGGTTCGTTCTCAAGGACGCTTTCTAAAGAAACAGATAATTGTGTAATTCTAATGCAGTTGGGGGTTGCCACGAATTTAGTTAAACTAAAATAAAAAGAAAAATTAACTAAAAGGCCTCAGCCGCTGATCTACGAGAGGAGATGGAATCCGGTATTACCGGGGAAATGGTTATCCGAAGACGGTGGAAAGTCGATTTAGTAGATTGAAGACAATAATAATTAAAAAGCATACTTGTTTAGAATCAGATCACATGTAGACAATTAATTCGCTATTCATTTAATGTGGACTGTTGGACAACTTTTTCACCGCCAGGATTCTCGTTAGATTCACCGGGCCAAAGTGGTTGAGATTCTTGTAAAATTTACCCAACCCATTAAATGAGATTCTCGTTAGATTCACCCAAATTAAGATTAAGTGCAAGCCTGTTAATATGATTTATCCTTTTAATATACTCATATTCTCGTTAGATTCACCTTGTACTAATTATTCTAGTGACGAGGATTCTCTGTATATTCACTAAGTCTCCTAGAAAACATTGTTAAGCATCACAATCAAATAGTATTAATTATATTAATTCCTCACTCGCTCGTTAGAGTAGAGTGATCTTTTACAACTAATTAAAGACCAAAAAATTGATTTTCATCGCAAGTCTGTTAATCCTAGTGACTGACTATAGACACATCACTCAAAAATAAATCAACAAACCATTGATAAAGAATTAATAATAATATAAAAAACTAGATATTTATGGATCTACGGTAAACATATAACAGTCCAACAAATCACATAATTGAATAGCACATAAACGTTTTACATGATCACATCATCCAAACAAGTATTAATAAACTAGCGAGACATTATTAAAGGAATAACAATGTCTGTAAAACAGAAAGACATATTGTACCGACAATGCAAGATAAAAGATAAGTGAAGATCCAACAATCTCTAGTGGAAGATCTGAAGATCAATAGGTGTTTAGAAAAGTAAAATCCCCTTGATAGCTGTTGAAATTCGCCACTGAGGTTGTGTGGGTCGTCTGGCTTTAGAATATGAGGTGTCGTATGCGTTTAAGGGCTTTAAAGGATAATTTATAGTCAAACACTAGACCGACATATGGGAGTTGCACTCTACATATGTGGGAGCGGGGCTCCCACCTACTGTCTCTTGTAAGCGTCGCTTCATGGTGGCGGGGAGCGGCACTCCCAGCTCCTTGTGCTGTGTTTTCGCGTTTTCTCTTCTAAGTCATGGTCTATTGTATTATTCATGTCTTGTGGCTTCATGTTGATTTGCTTTAAAGCGTTTACCCTTGCTTACATGCACTGTGAACCTGTAACATACTTTCATACCATTAAGCATCAAAAGTTCACTAAATCAACTCGTAGAAAACGCGACGAGGATTCTCGGTAGATTCGCCAAGTCTCTTAGAAAACATTGTTAAGCATCACAATCAAATAGTTTTTAATTATATTAATTCCTCACTCGCTCGTTAGAGTAGAGTGTTCTTTTATAGTTAATTAAAGACCACAAAATTGATTTTCATCGCAAGTCTGTTAATCCTAGTGACTGACTATAGACACAACACTCAGAAATAAATCAACAAACCATTGATATAGAATTAATAATAATATGAAAAACTAGATATTTATGGATTTAAGGTAAACATATTAACAGTACAACAAATCACATAATTGAATAGCACATAAAAGTCTTACATGATCACATCATCCAAACAAGTATTAATAAACTAGCCAGACATTATTAAAAGAATAACAAAGTCTGTAAAATAGAAAGACATATTGTACTGACAATGAAAGATAAAAGATAAGTGAAGATCCAACAATCTCTTGTGGAAGATCTGAAGATCAAGATGTATTTAGAAGACTAAAACCCCTTGAGACATATTATATGGGTCGTCTGGCTCCAGAATATGAGGTGTCGTATATGTTTGAGGGCTTTAAAAGACAATTTATAGTCAAACCCTCGTAGGTCTGACCGACCTATGGGAGCGGCACTCCCACCTTCTGTCTCTTGGAAGCATCGCTCCATGGTGGCTGGGAGCGGCACTCCCATCTCCTTGTACTGTGTTTTTGCGTTTTCGCTTCGAAGTCGTGGTCTTGTGTCTTGCTCATGTCTTGTGGCTTCATGTTGAGTTACTTTAAGGCGCTTACCTTCGCTTACACGCACTGTGAACCTGTAACATAATTTCATACCATTAAGCATCAAAAGTTCACTAAATCAACTTGTATTTTTATTCAAAATGGCCAAAAGACGTGTGGGAAGAATCATAAATAAATCACTCATCGCCATATAGGGTCCTTAGATGCCTAGATATATGTATGTGGTTCCAAAGAAATTATGGCACTAGAACAAAATCACACATGGGAGGAGGGTGTGAGATTAAGTTGTTGATTAAGTGTTGGGAGGAGGGTTTGAGATTGGAGTAGTTGAGATAGTGAAAGTGGTGAAATTTGGTGACTATGGTGTTGTTTATGAGGGATTTAGGTAGGGAATGTTGGAAATTAGTTAGTTTAGTAGATTATTTGGGTGGTGGAAGGGGTTGTAATGGAGATGTGCTTGGTGGTGGGGACTGAGGAGCAGGACGTGAAGAGGAATTTGGAGGTGGTGAAGGTTGTGAATTGATAGATGTGTTAGGAGTGGATATGTCTGGGAAGGGAAAAGTTAGAAGGACATCAGGAGTAGGTATTGATGAATTAGGTGTAGTGAAAGTTTGTGAAAAAGGAAAGACAGTCTCTTTGAAGAGAACATGTCTATTGGTGGTGATTGATTCATATAGAAGGTACTCTATTTGATCATGAGGGTAGCCTAAGAAAACAGTAGATAGAGCTCTAGGTGCAAACTTGTCATTGGATTTATTATAAAAAAAATCTTGGCAATTTATGACTTTTAAATGTTCAAATAAAGGTGGTTCACCTAGAGAATCTCATATGGGCTTTTGTTATGTAGGATAGAAGATGGATTCTGTTTATGAGATAAGTGGAAGCAAAAATGCAGGCCATAGTTGTTTTAGAAAGTTAGCTTGAAAATGAATGGACCATTAAATTTCAAGAAGATGTTCGTGTTTACTTTCCACCCTAGCAATTTGTTGGGGTATGTAAGGGCATGAGGTCTGATGGACAATGCCTTTTGAGTCAAAGAAATTTTACACATTTTCATTAATGAACTCCGTGCCATTATCTAATCTCACTATTTTGATTGATGTTTTGAAATGATCTAAATGTATGTATAGAAATATTTGATGGTGAAATGGCATGGTGTTTGTTGGGTAAGACGTAGGTCCAACTTGCCCTTGAATGATCATCAACAATAGTCAGAAAATAGTTGCATTTGTTGATAGTTGGATGTGTATAGGTCCCCACACATAAATGTGAATAAGATCAAAAATAAAAAGAAGATGCATGCGAGGAACTAGTAGGAAAAGGTAATAATGATGTTTTGACAATGGACAGATTTTACACACGGAATCTGAGTTACAGTTTACAGTAGTAACAATTGACATTATTTTCTTAAGAACAGGATATGAACAATGATCAAGTCTGGCATGCTAGAGATGAGAAGTAGTTGATGTGCTTAGAATTGTGGCCTTGGAATGAACTTGAGAAGGTAAGTCTTTAGGAGATAGAAGGTAGAGACCATTACAAAGGTTGCCTTGTTTAATATGTTTATCATGGTCCTGAAATATACATGAATTATAAGTGATAGTAATGGAAGTGGTAGGGGTGAGTAGCCTGCTTATGGACATCAAATTGTGAGTAAAGCTTGGAACATAGAAGACATTTTTGAGGGTGATATGATCATTGATTTATAAGTGAAGGTAATGGAAGTGATGGCGGCGGCGGCGGCGGTGGTGTGGAATAAAAGATCGCCATTTTTGATTATCAGAGATGATGAGATACGGAAATAAATGAGGAAATAATAATGAATTTCAGCCATTGGCTGGAAAATTGACTGAAAAAGATGATCGGAGAACACTGGAGAATCGTTAAGACACATAATTGAAGCTAATTGTGCTTCAATTGAGCTCTCATACCATAATACAATTTGACAAATTTGAGAGCATTTGGGAATTATATTTGTGATATATTAAAAAAAGATAAATGGGTGAGAACCCTTTGGTCCCACGTACTGTCTTGGTACCCTGAGCGCACACCGCATAAAACTCAAGCCCGGTGACTTACCATCCTCACGCATGGATCACAAGATATAGTTTCTCCACTTGCCTTTGGCAAGTTTCAAACCTGTGACCAACAACCTTCATCTGTGGACCCATGTGGTCACATGGTGACGGTACCACTCCATCTATTGATGGATTGGTTATTTTGTGATATATTGAAGTGTAGGTTAAATGTTACACTTACACATCATACATATATATATACATGAAATAATATAACTTCCATTAACAACTTATGACAAACTTAACTAACTCACTCTAATATTTACAAAAAAGCCTTTTCATCTATCAGTTATTACAAAACAAGTACTTGCAGTTTCTTTTCTTCACATATTTCCAAATTTTACTAGACATTCGTGTAACAAAGCTTGAGTCTTGTGAGCATAACGTGTTGCTTTAGGATTTCTGAATATGTTGTGAGCTTGGTAAAAAAGAGATTCTTCTTGTGTCACTTTAATAACCTTTTCTCCTATACAAATTCATTAACAGAAAGCAACATGTTTTCATCGAAGGACTCACTATAAGATTATTAGGTTTATAAGACGAAAAGTTTTTGGGATGACTGTATCTCACCTTATAAACCCCACACCACGACAAAAAATTATCACTTTTTGATTTTTAACTTCAACTTTGTTGATTACGGTTTTTTGGTGCGACGAGCGACGCTTTAAAATTCTTTTTATTTTATTTATTAATTTTTCACTTTCACTCCACTGAAAAATAATCCCCTCCACTGAAAACAAATAAATCCCACACAGTTTTATGGGGAAATGGGTGATTCCCCAAAAGGTTTTTCATTTTAATTTTTTAATCTTTCACTTTCCCTCCAATGAAAACTAATTCTCGTTAAGCTTTATGGGCGATGGGTAACACCTCAAAAGTTTTTTTTTTTAAGTATCAAAATAATTTTTTCTTATGTATTTTTGAAAAGAAGAGGCAGGCCAGGCTCAGTGGGTGTGTAAAGGGTGCCACCGAGCCGGGTCCACTCCCTCCGAGGGCCCATTACATCCATGCTTTTCATGTGTATCTGAATAGAAATTAGATAATTTTTCTTTCGAAAATGGAACTTGCAGACTACACAAATAATGGTTGAGGAAGAAGACAACATTTTTTTGTTTGGAATTCCATTTTTGACCCTCTAGTTTACATAGTTTTTAATTTCTGCCCTCATATTATATTAATACTAATCATTCATATCGATAATGTTTAGTCCCTACCACTCCATGTTAAATGACACCCCATATCTAAAATTTATTTTGGAATTCCATTTTGTTTTTTTGTTTTTTGTTTTTATTTTTGAACGACTAATGTTACAATAAACCTCTTTACTCCTATACTACCCCAATATATTACTAAATCCGTTATTGTTAAGGATTGAACCTTGGTCTTCTCTTCAAGAGGCAAGAGCCTCTACCATTCTTTGAGTTAATAGATTTAAATTTGTAACTGTATTCTTTTTTTGGGTAACTTTATATATATTTTAATATTATATTTAAGACGTTTTTCGGTTTCTAAATTTGGTTTGATTGGATAAAATTTATTGTCATAATATTTTGGTTTTATATTTTATTATTAACTTACTACTTTATGGGTCCACTTTTTATACTTCAGCCGGGCTCTGAATTTTTTTTTCATTCTCGGAGACGACTATCAGAAGAGGTGATGTAGTGGTGAAGAATAAGGAAAGGGTATTCATTGTTTGGAGAGTTTGGACACGCATATGGGAGTTTGTAAATATATGGGTTCCAAATGAACATAGCAGTCATGCACCATAATACTTTTAACTTTTATCGTATCATGTGCAATTAAATTTTGAGATTGGCATATGCATATTGTGGTCCTTTTCTTCTCTCGATCAACATAAGAGAAAAGGAAAACACAATCTATGCTTTACTAGCATGGCTGTTGCTTTACGTTAAGATTTGGATTCTTTAATCGAAACAACCTAAATAAAACAAAATACCTAAGATCATTGTCGAATAATTCATCATAATGTCCAATATAATAATAGTACATTCAATTATAAAACTTGTCTATCTCCCATGTGATTTACAGCTCGTATACTTCATCGCTGCTGATCCAATGAAGAGAAAATAAATTAAAGTACTATCGTATTCATCCAAGAAGAGTAGAAGCCAAAAGACTTATGTTGTTAACTTGTTAATTAAATGATTAATTGATTAATGTCGATCAAAATTAAAATGGTTTGTAAGACATACTTCTAACTTTAGTTCTACCTAAACTAACTTGTTAGTATCTTGCCTACCAAGCAACGCAAATTTCATTCCAAGCTAGTCTCAAGTTTCATAGTATTGATATCACCTAATCTAAGTATGAAACATTATAATTAGAGTTTTTCGCACGGATCGTCCCTGTGGTTTATCCAAAAAATCATGTTTTATCCTTTAACTTTCATAAAGACACTCGTAATCTTTTATAAGAAGGATAAGGGTCACGATTAGTCCAAATTTTGACAGCCATCGAATGGGCTTCGTTAACTTCCTCACGTGCATTCCACGTGAGGGGTATTTTTGTCTTTTCCAAAGCTAACGGACCAAACTAGAAATTTTTTTCTTTCTTCCACCTTGTATAACAAAACCCAGAAATCTATACCTATATCTATATAGGATTATTATCTATGGATGTAACTAACTATGACCAAATTTCTATGTTATGTAAATATCTCGTAAAATGTCTATGTCAAGTAATGAACTTTCAAATTCTGGTTATTGGATGTACTCGACCAATCAAAAACTTACAAGTGGCCGCTTATATGGTTGCCACATATACCCGGGTACATCAAATAATCGGGATTTGAAAGTTCATTACATAACATAGACATTTTACGAGATCTTTACATAACATAAATATTTGGTCATAGTTAGTTACATTCATAGGTAATAATCCCTATCTATATATATCTATATCAAATCTATATCTATATCTATATCAGTTGTAAAAGATAATAGCAGCAACAACAAATTATATACAAGCAAATACAAATCTATACCTATATCTATATCATTTCTCCATCAATCACTTTATACAAAATTGTGGATAATTGTATCAAAGTTTGAATAGTCGTCAACTGGAGACGGTGTAGCATAAAGTAATACGGGGTGTTTGGTAGGAGGGGATTATAAAGAATGGATATGTAATAGAGAATGAAAATAGTGGGAAAGAGAATGAGTATTTGAACAGAGAATAGATTCTGTCATTTGCTACAAACAGAGAATGAATATAAAAAAAATACAAAATTTTAATTAATAAATAAAATTATTACATATAACATCATAAAAAAAATAAATTCATTTTCACCCATTCTATACAATTTATAAAGAAGAGAGAGAATGAAAATCATTCTCATTTCTTCATTCTTATTATCAAGTGCCACCAAACAAGGAAAATATTTCTCATTTTCTTTCTCCCATTTTTGTTCCATCATACCAAATATTCCACCAAACAAGGAAAATATTTCTCATTTCCTTTCTCCCATTTTTGTTCCATCATACCAAATATTCCCTTAAGAGCTTATCTCTACCTAGAACTAAGTGAGTAAGTGAATCCTATGTGGATTTTCATGAGCCATGTCAAATCATTATTGGTCTTATGTGGTACTAGTTTTAGCTTACTTGTCAATTTCTTAAAATTTTGAATTTTTCTTAATACAAAAGACACATTTAAATTTAAACTTGAATTTAAATTGAAT
>JAOEHQ010015275.1:0-15471 GCA_025447715.1 Asclepias incarnata
TAATCACGATCCCATCACGAGCATCTTTATATTTCCCAACTTCGTTATATGTAACTTCCAATATCAACAATAGCAGAACTTGAACACTTTCTATTATAACCAAAGCTAAGATTGAGGATTAAAATCATTTCTCAACATGGTGCACAGACATCAAGTGTTTACTGCGGTCGTAAAGTGCATGTCAAGTCAGCTTGCAGATACTTGAGCATCGCTTTCTTGCAGTTCCTTTTGGCGCCCAATTCTTGTCAAATGCTATAAAGGGTCAACGAGTGATTTGTAAACACTCCCTAACCAGAGAAAGTTGTTTTGTTCTAATTCTGAGTCATGAGAACTGATTCCACATCAGCGAGACATGACATGTCTTCAAGTAATTCTTTGAACTTCTTGAACCTATCTTTTTATGAATCAGAAGATCAAAAAAGTGTTCGCTGACCTACATACACTGTACACATGGAGATAATGAATTGAAAGCAAGTGATGTAATAATAGATCTTATGATTATACGTGGGAAGAATGCTAGTAAATTAAATTTATCTTATCTGACGGAAGAGCAGATCTTTTTGACGTTCTCAAGACTCGAGGACGAGTCTTTTTGGAAGACGGGGAGAGGGAGTTAGAGAGGCCCGAGAACCCAGTAGACAGGGGACAAGACTTGGCCGGTGATACCAACCGAGAAACAAACAATAGAAATCGGAGAGTTAAACTATTTGAAAGGGTCAAATTGATAGTGAACAAGAAACGACTTGATGTCCCCTTCGACCAAGGTGGCTTTGATTTAGAAAAAAAAACGCAAGGGCCAGAGGTTGAAACATTCTTCATCGCCATGGTTGCAATAATCAATGGGAACTCAAGTTTAGTGACACTTGATTATTAGTAACATTCAAGTGGATGTCGTGGAGTTCACGTGAATACAACATGGAGGTTCTTTTCTGACACCTAAAATATGACTTTTGTGAAACTCATGTGAACATGTGTTGAATCATTATCTTTGAGCCATGGGAGAGCAGGTTCTTTATGAAAGACACTAGTTTATTCGTGCCACTTGACTATTAGTGACAATGCATTGGGCTTTTAGTGACACTGCAAGATTGTGCATGAAGCTTTTTTCACAACACTTTTCATGTTTTTTTAATTGCGACAGGACAAAACTCGAGTACGAGGTTTTTTATTCTTAAGAGGTGAGAATGATGCAATAGTCGGCCCATCAGGCCCAACAGGCCCAGCTCGCGAAGATGATTGGGTGCAAGCTGGAACAATCGTTTAGTCTTCATCTATTTTAAAACTTTATTTTGGTCAATTATGTTTCCTAATTTTGTGGTGTGTTTCCTAGTTTATCTAGGGTTTTGAGTTTCATGACAGCCTATCTTTAAGTTTTGAAGCTTTTAATTCCATAGAACTCTTGATCCATTTGATTGCATATGAAACTGCATTAGAACCTCTTCATATTCATATGTTGTCAAATCAATTTTTATTATAACTTTAGGTGATCACATCTTCTTGAAATAACTAGAAATTGCATATTACAATATTATATTGTGACTATATGATATGATATGAAGAATAATGTTTAATTGATTCAACTATTTTTGGTTCAACTTGTGACAACAAGACCAATATATATTTCGCAGTAAAAAAGATTTTATAAAATCTCAAGCCAGATACCTCATTTTATACACAAAACTAGCTAGGATGTTGTATAAAATACGTTCATTTTCCTTTTATATTATTTTTGAAGTTTTACTCTATATGTTTGTTGGTCTCACATGTTCGATCTACATACGTATGAACTTAATTTGCTTATCATATTCTTCCCCATAAACTTCTCATGCACTGCATGTGCATGTCGATCACCATGGACTAACCATGTGTAGTTTCCAGTGTTCAAAAGCTTATATCGATTATGAGACGATGAAGATAGCTTTCTCTCGGATGAACTTTCGCCATGTATAGTTATCGTTATTAATATTAATATTGATATTGTAGTTAGCTTAAAAACTCTATCGATCGACTACATGTTAAATTCATTACAATATAAGCAAGCAATACATGATTATTGTCAAATAATCTCAGTGCTGGCCCAAGCTTTTTGGTGGCCTTAAGCGAGATCAATTTTGGGGACCTAGACGCCTAGTTTATTAGCATACAAAGTAAAAAAGAAAAAAAAAAAAGGGGGGGGGGGGATTTCAATATTATAAGAACATTGGTGATTAGTGAATAAACTTACCCAATACTATAGATTCTTCGATTTCATCATATCTTGAGAGCAGGGCCGGTTCAATTTTCAAGGGGGTGAGTGACTGGTGAGGGGGATTCTGCCAATTCATCTTCAAGTCATGAGGTAATGAGGAGTGAGGCTGAGGAGGTGTATCCGTGTATGTGATTCTGTCGTAAAGAGCACATTAGGGATTTTTAAGTTGGCTTTTTTAAGCCCAAATATATAAAACTTAAGCCCATTAGGTAAAATTTAGAGGCCCTAGATTTTTAGGGGCCAAAGCGAATGCTAACTTATTTCTACTATGGGCCGGCCCTGAATCTAGCTAGATGAAATATAGCCATGCCGGAGGATTTCCATGTTCAAGTTATTCGAGGAGAACATCCAAACGCCTAATTAAAACATCGTAAAAACAAAAAAGGGCGACACGCAGGTGTGATCTCCCATTCAACATAGTTTTAACTGGCATATGGAATAGTGTGATGTTTGGTTATGTTACATAGATAAATACTTGTAGGTATAAAAGGGAATGGGAGTAATAGTATAGTGTTACATATAACTAAATAAATACTAATACAAAACCTCTCTATTATACAAACCAAATAATAAATCGTGCTCACTTGCTCAATCTAACCATATATATATCTAAAAGCATTACCCAATATACCGGAATGCTGGAGATCCCGTCTACTTCTGTCATATCTTCAACTGTCAAAACGTTAAACATTTTGTGCTAAAGAAACCCAAGAACCCAACTCATGTTATATCAATGCCGTCTCTACAGACCGAACAAGATAATGGATGCTACAAGTACAAGGCACCCAATGAAGGGCCGCAGATTGTTGGATACGGACGCATTGTTCACCAGCGGAGGGCTGGCGCCAAAAGCTCCCAGTCCTGTTGGGTCAGGGTTTCCTAAGCTAAACCCCCCTGGTGGTGGAGACTGTGTCCTGTAGAATGCAGCACAAAGAGAGATAAGTTAAGCCCACATTTGAGATATCGTTTGCCAATATGCACGTTTTTCCAAACATAGAGGTTACAACACATTACCCTGGAAAAGTTGACCCTGGAGATATAGTTGTAGGTGTCGGAAGAGATGTTGGATTGTTAGGTGATGATGATGTAGGTGTAGTTGGTGTTACTGGTGTTACCGGTGTTGTAGGTGAGGAAGAAGATGATGACGACGACGACGACGGATAGACACATGAACCTGTGCCTGTAATAAAATAAAATAAATTCAGTATAATAGCATATGATTAAACATTTAAAGGTGCTAAATTTGGCCCATTTACTAGCGAATGGGTCGATTTTGGTAATGTATTCAAACAAGAAACACAACCAGTTATAAAAAGGGTTGAAATTACCTAAAGTGTATATTCAAATGCTTACAACAGGCTACTTCTCCTTTTTTGAAGTTTTTAACTATTTTAGTAATAGTATAATATTTGTAAATCATATTTAATGGATTAATTGTTTCTGAAAGTTTATAAAATATGGACAAATAAGTGTTAATGGACTAACCTGGCCTATTTCGACATGCACCATATAATGACCAGTTTGGACCCGTTACCCAACCCACGACCCGCCTATCTTGCCACCTTTACATACAACTTTAAGTGAAATGATGGAAGAAAAAAGCTCTTACTTGGATTTGTGGTGGTTATAGCAGCAGCACCTCCAAAATCGCAACTTGTTGGCGATGGATTCTTTTGGTAATAACTGTTAAATGCATATGATGCGTGATTCTGAAGTGTGGCAGGTTCATAACAGCTAGAACCCTGCTGAATGGTGACACAATCAGCTCCCCCAATCCCACATGCATAATCAAGAGCCGACTGCAGTGCTGCCTGTGATGCTCCATTCTTTGCTATGCACCAGGTTTGTCCTCGACCTGCCGGAACATTTCCTCCAGATGGCGTTGTTGGTGTAGTCCCAGGGTTAACTGTGGGCTGTCCTCCAGGATTTGTACTTGGAGTTGTAACCGGATTAGTGACAGGTGTGGGTGAATTTACAGGATTAGTGACGGGAACAGGAGAATTTACAGGATTAGTGACAGGTGTGGGTGAATTTACAGGATTAGTGACGGGAACAGGAGAATTTACAGGATTAGTGACGGGTACAGGTGGATTTACTGGATTTGTGGTAGGAGTGGTCGTTGTTGGAACAGGTGACACACCACCAGTATTGGTTCCTGGAACTGTGACAATCCCTGGTGCAGTATTAATTGGAGAGGCAGTGACTGGATTGGTTAACGGAGCAGATGGTAAGGCTGTTGTTGGGGGATCAATCGAGTCAAACTCTGTCATTTTATAGCGAAAATATTCAATGAGTGCCCTGTGAATAGAAGGAAATAACTGTTCTTTCTCTCTATCAATCTCTCTTGTTTCAAATCCACCCGAGTCTTTTGCATGAGGAATTTCGGAGCTTGTAACTGTCAAAACCAGGGGTACGGCTGTTAAAGAAAAGAAATTTTTTCATAGTAGAAAATATATACATTTTCAAGTTAAGTTGGAAATAGAAATTACAGCTGCAATAAAACTAAACTACAACATTGAGTTAATTGGAATGTGAACAAAACATTATTGATGAAAACTAAGTTGAAAATGAGTATGGTTTGCATCGCCATCAGAGGTCATACCCGATCAGATTTCACTACGTAGCTTTTTAAAAATTACCAGCAATCAACGTTCATTATACTATGACTAAATTATGCATTTCACTTCTTCAAAGTTACAGAAAAGAACTCTATTTGTCTAATTGCATAATCTGATATGGCTCCACATCTACTATGTAACAAAGTGTCGTTTTAACACGTACAACCACCTAAATCGTTTTATGAAAGAATAATAAAAGCAAAGGCGGAACTTGAACAAACTTTTTGAGGGGGTCGGTGATGTATATATATTTTTTTCCGATGACCGATGCTAAATTTTACACTACCAACTCAAAGTTTTGGGGGGACCGGAACACCCTCCTGCCCCTTAATAGTTCCACCAGTGAATAAAAGTTGATAATTGCAAAATATATAGTTATTTTAATCATAATTAAGTGATTAACACACAACCATTAAAATATAAAAATTGGACAGTAAGAATTTCAGGTCATTGGAATGGATTCGTTTTTGACCGGTTCAAAAAACTGTCCATTTTGACTTGTTAACCAACCCATCAGAACTGCTCATTCTGCCACCTCTATTATAACAGTATCAACAATCCTGTGAGTTTAAGATGATCAAAAAGCCTAAGGCTCCAAACAAGTCGAGTACTATCTTGTAATTTGAGTTCAAACTGAATCAAGTGGAACTTTATCAAGTTCAAACCAGATCAGCGAAACTTTATCGAGTTAAAAATACAACAATTGATCTTCTAAACATATAAAGGGTCAAGTTTGAGTTCAAAATAACTGGACTCGAACTTTTATTGATCCTTTCAACCTCAATATCTGAGTTAATATGCTTTTACTTATGGCCGAGTTACGTTCAATATCGTGTAGGAGCTTGCTTTATCTAACATACACTACTTGATATCTAACAAATCAGGATCAAGTATACACTAGTTTGCAGGCCTAGAAAAGCCATTTTTACTACCAGTTTAAGAGATCCATGCTTAGACATTATAATCTAAAAGCCTAAACTAAGATCCATCCAAATACCAAAAGTTTTATCAGAAATAAGCATATTCCCCATAGAACTTTACTCAAAATCAGACATGAGCATTGTAAGGACTCAAAAGTGTACATATATCTAAGTTGAAGGAACAAAATGAGCATATATATATATATATGGGGTTAGCATATATACAGCAGGCTGTATATATCTTCCCACCTGTTACCCTCACATTCAAGGGGGGCTTTTCATCATGTGGCAAAATTGAAGAAAAATATGTGAGAGCAACTGTATACAGTCTGCTGTATACTTCATTTTCCCATATATATATATATATATATATAGCACAAACCTGAACTCCATAAGAAGAGAAGAACCAAGTAAAAGAAGCAACACATGGAAAAAGAACAAGAAGAAGATCCATTAGCCATGATAGTTGTATAGATATAGATATAGATATACAAGATGTTGATGGTTGATGATGATGAGGGTATAATAGATATAGATTTGAATGGAAGATGGGATTCTTTTAAAAGAGTGTTGTGATACTAAAAAGAAAGCCATTGGCAGGCATTGGTGAGTGTGAAAAAGCTAAGGATGATGATGATAAAAGTAAAGACACAGACAGCGTAAAAAGTGGAAGAAAGCTAAGCAAAAAAAAAGAATATATAGTATGTTAAGTTGTTGGTTTTTAATGGCATGAATGTGCAAGGTTTTGATAAGGATGTTGGAATAGTATTAAAGTGGTTACTTTGGCATGAAGACTCCATAATCATGTCACAAATCTAGCTTTCTTTCTTTTATTTGACTTTTTTTCAAATCTTGAAAGAAACCATATGTATTTGATGTTGTGGTTGTAATGATATATTAATTAATGATATATATATAAAGTCTAAAGATTGTTTCTATAGTGATAACCACATCACAAGGAGATCAAAGATAAGCTTAAATATTTGATAAACGATTATGAGATAAGCGTTTGATAAAAGTATCTAAAGTATAGACGCAAGAAAATTCGTAAAACCAAGTGTAAATAGTTCGGTAAGAATGTATATCAAGGTTTTTTTGGTAACCTTGGGTGTCACACTGTTTTACG
The DNA here is from genome assembly GCA_025447715.1 of Asclepias incarnata. Taxonomy (NCBI): domain Eukaryota; kingdom Viridiplantae; phylum Streptophyta; class Magnoliopsida; order Gentianales; family Apocynaceae; genus Asclepias; species Asclepias incarnata. The sequence goes on from JAOEHQ010015275.1 coordinate 6,913, forward strand.
AGCAAACTAATCCCAAGAGCTGACACGTTTTTGCAAGCCCGGAGTCAGAGCAGATGAACCTCCTTGGCCACTAGGATATCTTTTTTTTAAGGAGCTAGGGATTGAACCTACGAGCTCCAGAGAATTTCACTTTTTTGGAAACATATGCCAATCCACTGGACCATCATCCTAGTGGTTTCTAGTTGCTCAAAATGATGTTTTTTTTTTTTATCTAAGCTATAGAGATGCTTGCTGAGATTCATTCGAAGAGTATCTATTTTCTCCACTTCTGTCTTCGACTTCAATGAAGTTTTTTTGAAATATGCTTAGAATAACATGCAATCAATGGCACATATCAATGTGCCTTGTTTTCCTTATTTGCTGACAACTTTGATATATGCTTTCCCCACAATTTGGATGAATATCTCACAAGTTCCGGTCATGCATATCTAACAAGTTGTTTGAATGACCTTTCTTAATTAATCCACTGTACTTCGAGACTTCATTCCCTCAAACCAAACCGACACCGAGCTAACATTATTAAATCGACAGAGATACAAGACTATAATCGTATACGATTACTAAGTTTTGTTCAAGCAGTTAACTTAAACTATCAAAAAAAAACATAAATAACACTTCTATTGATTTTCTTGAGATCTTATCTTCTTTTGCATACAAAAGGGAAAAACAAGATAAGATGATGCATGAAATGCCAATTTACAACCTAAAAGAAAGGTAGTTTGTAAGAAATTGTGGATATGGTGACACACATACACATGCATCTACACAATACCATCTTTTTCAAATTACTTTCTGGACATTCTTTTCGAAGTTAAAACAACAAAAAAGGTCAAAAATGACTTGGACCTTTAATAATTATATCTGTTAGTGTTGCTTCTTGCTAAACATCACTTCAATCACTAACAATTAGGTCACTGAAAAAAGGATCAGCCACTGATTCTCTCGCAGACTCGTAGCCATTTAAACGTTTCTTTAGAGCACGCAACTCCCTCACGTCGTTAGACGTACGATCCTATCAACAATTGATGATAAAAAAAAATAAACACAACAGATTACAGCTCTGAATTATTGACGCGAAATGATTAAATTATGAAGTTTGGATACCAAATGGGTTATTGTACTCATTATTTTACCAAAGAAAGCTATGATGATTAATAATTTGCAAAGGCTTTATAAACAAGAGGAGATAAATAAACTTTATGATCATTTAGACTGGTTTGGACACATTAAGTAACAACACAATCATGATAAGAGTGCATTTATTTAGGTCAAATTCCATAGACTATATAGTATATATCATATTTTATCATGTATGTTACATACTTACATTGATCATTGTACTTTCAAATGTCCTATACTCCTATCTAAAAAGGGTAAATGAGTGGGAACCCTCTGGTCTTATGTACCGTCTTGGTACCCAGAGCGTATACCATATAGAACTCATGCCCGGTAAGTCATCATCCTCACACATGGATCACAAGATATATTGTCTCCACTTGCCTTTGGCAAGTTTCGAACCTCTAACCTGCAGCCGTCATCTGTGGGCCCATGTGGTCACATGATGGCGGTACCACTCCATCTATTGATGGATTGGTCCTATACTCCTATCTAGATAAACAAAAGTACCAAACTAAATCATTTTCATCATTGTTTGATTAGATGATTGGTTTGTCGATGGCTTGGATTGATTACTTAACCACGTAGACCGATCTATGCAGTCAAACTATGATGAATGTGCGACATCTCACAAGTATATATATTTTATGGTATTTGTCCGAAATATTATTCCATGTCATTGACACATGAAATCAAAGTTATAGGTTTAGCAGGTCATACGGTCAAACAATTATGAAAATGGAACAGGTTTCGTACTTTTATATATCTAAATAGGACTTTCAAAAGTACAATGATCAATATAACACGAATGATAAAGTAGGTATATATTCTATGGAATTTGCCCTTTATTTTACGTACAACTTAGGTTTGGTTTGTATTCAATTTACATACTTAATTCTCGAAACAATAAATTATTGCGGCATAGAGTAATAGAAAAAGGACTTACATAAACTTTTTTCTCCATCAAAATGTAAAGCAGGTATTGCAACCACAGCACGTTCGTCTTGGGGAAACTATGACAGTATGACCAAAGAGAAGAGTAAGCACCGCTGTTATAGATAGAGGTGGCGCTTTGACCAAAAATGGGTCGATTTGGTTTTGTTATATGATTATATCTCTAATGGGTCAATTGGGTAAATTAAGAAAATATTAACTTAAAAACAAACAGGTCCATAATCTCCAACGCTTGTACTTAAAATTTTTAAAACATAAAGATTACTCTAATCAGAAAACTAGATTTTTCATTCAAAATCAATTCTTCCAGTCATATACTAATCACCCAGCACAGCCCATTTCAGCCCATGCTCGAAAAATCAACCTTTTAACCTGAATCAATTTGAATTATTCCTAAATTTGCCAAATTATGGATTTTCCTATGCATCACATAGTCATACATTATCAGTAATATCCAGTTATCATACCTTCCCTCCCAATAATCTTCTGTAACTTCTTTCATTTTCCTGTATGTTTGCGACTGCACACGACATGAAAGAATGTAAACTTCATGACAAATTTGTTAGTATATATCAATAACTTATGTTTTCTGTTACCTGTATATCTAGTTTCGGACCATCAAAGAGTCCTGGGTCTAAGGATAGATCCAGAAACAGAATATCTTCACCTGCCAACAAGAGAAAGTTCTTCTATATATCAGATAAAGGCACATCATTTGAACTTCAAGCATTTTACTAAGTACCTGTATTGATCCTCGAGAGTGTAAAATCAATAATTGACGCCACCAGTCCATATGTCTTAACATGCATTTTCTTTCCATCAAGAACAAACTGCAATGTTTCGGTGCCCTTTCGGCTCACCAATATATTCCCCCTATGACAATAAACAAAAAGCCAATATACAACCAGCAAAAACAGATCAACTATAAGTTAAAACAGATTATGAGAGTTACTAAACCAGTGCAAATCCCTGTGTTCAAACTCAAACGCAACTTCTGCCACTGCCAAAGCAAGAGTAACCTGAATACATGATTGATTAACCATTAGAACAAAACTGGGGTCACTTAGACCGAAATACTTTTGTCCATTTCTCTGAATAAAGCAATTTAGAGTGTTAATATGATTCACAAAAAAACAAAAAGTTATGACAATAAATATTTAACTTTCTGAATAAAGCAATTTACTAGATTGCATGCTTTAAATATACACACTAGGCAACTTTCGACCCATTTTCTTTCAGCTTAGATTTTAGCCATTTGATCAGTTACTATTAACCCAAATCGACTCATTCATAGAAAAAATGAAATTGCAACCACTAAATTGTTCATATAGATAGGTGTCGCCATGCTGTGGTTTCAAAGTATGTGTGTGTGTATGCACTACGCATTTGGGGGGGTGGGGGTAAACGGAAATCATTAGGAACATACTTGAACTAGCAAGCTGCGTGCATCATTGAAGTTCAGAAGCACAAAGTTCTCCAGGTCTTGCCCACCGTGTTCTTGAACAAACACAACAAAACGCTAAAACAAAATACATAACATTGTTAGATTAGAAGCAGAGTGATTAAGAAAAACTATTCAAAATCACAAATGAATCCTCATAATTGAAAACCTGGTTTGCAGTAAACTCGGAAGGATGATCATTTTGTGAATTATGCTTCTTGTCCCATTTCTCCCATGCTCTTATCATAGCGTCATCATAAGTACCATCACATACTCTTAAACTGCAAAAGGGGGGACACCAAAAAAAGCAATCAGATACATACAATTATCAGGTCTGAATGTAAGCCATAATCATTGTAACAGCATAGCTCGCATAAAACAGGTCACTTATATTTCTAAGCCAGGGAAATAACTTTGAGTAAAGAACACCAATAAAACACTACACAAGTCGGTAGCAAAGTACTGCTAGTCATGACTGTCTAATTATAACCACTAACCCGTAACTTCAGTGGTTATTGATTGATAAATTTGGAGAACCAAATAATAAGACTCAAACATCCAGTCATCCATTAACCTATTGGCTTGTAAAAACTATTACTTACCGTCAATCAAGGATATATAGGATCCTAGAAGCCACCTTGGCTTGTAAGAAATAGAATTTCAGATTTCACAAGTTACAAAATGAGAATTGCGTGTTTAGTCATATGAATTTAAATTTAAATTCAAATAAAAATATATACAGTCTAATACCAACAAAATAACATATTAGTTGAATTAGGTTTAAAATCTAAAGTAGAGAACTCATCAAACTTTATTCATATTAATGCTATTACAAGTAGCCTTCTAAGGCATCCAATTTAACAATTACACCATCAAACACCAACGTGCATGTAAATTTTATGTTATATACTCCATTTTACAAAGATGCAAGGAAAAACTAACCTTAACGTCTGTATGAACGTAGGACAAACATTATGAATATGATCGTCAATTCCTCTTAATTGATTCAAGGTCAGAGAAAGCATAACTTCCTCAAGTAATTCCTCAGTTTTCTGTAGCACGATAAAAAAACACAAGGCATAAGAAAAACCCACACCTAGCACTATTTATACTTAGTTATCATTCAATAAAAAAAAATGATAATTGTATTGTTCTTATTGAATCGCATGTTTTAGCCCAATATAACTACATAAATGTCAAGAAGCTCCGTGTAAAAGCAACAACCGCATATCAGAATTGTTGCTTTGCTTTTCAACAAGTAGCTTTTTGGCTACATAGTTTGTCATAATACACTCCTGGCATCACCTTAACACTTGCAAGTCTGACGTCAACAAGGAATAAATACTGCCCAAAATAATGGAAAAATACTAGCTTTAAGAAGTACCTTTTGTTTTTCCCCATTCACTAATGAATCACCATCAAAAGGAACAACTTTGCAAACAGTTTCACCAGCAATGAAAACTTCCCCATACGTACCTTCACCTACCTTGGCTATACTTTGTAAGTCACTGCCATCGCAAGAGATCCATGTCTCAAATTGTATGTTCGAATATATTTACTAATTTTGTCAGTTAATACCGAGAAAGAAAACTAACCAAAACTGAGTAAGCACATCCGAAAATGTTGATGGAGAAGACTGCCCACAAACTTCTAACAACGCCAATAACGGCTCATCCAAAAAAGATATTTGTGATGATAAAGAAAGATTACGAATACCAGATTCAATATCGCCAGGATCCTTTCTACCCACATTCTCTATTTCTTCAATTCTATCATCACCATTAAGACTCGAACCGGATTTTACACCTGTATTGGCTCGGGATATTCTATCTAAAGAAGTTTTTAAGCCTGTGAAATCCAAAGCATTGCTATAAACAGAACTCCTGGATATCTCTGGAGTTTCCAAGATCCTGGAAAGTGAAGCAGAGGGTCCACAACTGCGGGCTTGCCTTAATGTAATTAAGTATTTCTTAACCACGGATGATAAATGTGATGCAGGTTCACAGTTTTTGGCGCCCATAACCCAAGTCTTGTTTTTGGGTGAGGGGCTTTCCTCTAACAAGTCAAAGGCGTCAACCTCTTGAAAGTACGCACGCTCTTTATCATAGTTTTGAGGCGGTGCTCCCTTTTCCTGAACAAACTTTAATAAGTCACAGTGAAATGAAAAATCGTAAACTAAAGAACACCATTAATAGAAGCAGAAAGATATACATACTCTAGCAAGCGGAGGTTTGTTTTTTCTTATCCGTTTCTCCTTCTCGGGTCCATAATTAACACACGCAGCAACTGCAATACTTGTCCGCCCTCTGCAAAGTAAATACATAGATTAAAGGTTAAAACTTCCGTAATGTTATTTACGTTGATTGGTTTTTAAAGTTCAGTAAAAAGAAAATGGAAAAAACCTGGTGAAGAGGGAACGGTTCCAACTGATACGTTTCCCTGGAACCAAACTAACCCGATTCTTTTGACTAGCACTCACCTCCTTCCTGCATAAGACTCGACAAGTACTTAAACACAAAGTGGCACCATATAAACAGGAACATACAAAGGTAAATACGCTATAAAGTTATCGCAGTCTTACAAAATACTCATTTGGGTTACTTTTATTAATTAATTTATACCAAACAAAGTAACTCAATTAGGCGGAAATGATGACATTAAAGTCTTTCTGAAAGTAATACTCAGTAATTAAGTGACCCAATTGAAAATTTCATAAAAGTCTTGCAATGGGTAATCCTATGTATCACTACTATTCAAGATTAAAAAATAAAAAATAAATAAAAGAAAAAAATTGTTACTTGGTTCCACATTTTGCTATTAGAATGAATGTGGAAACCAAAAGAAGAAACCGAACTCACGTGGCGGTGGTGGATGTTGTTAGGCTTTCTCTTTGGGGGTTTTTACGTCTGTAAACGACGGCGGTCTGCTGTTGCTGTTGAAATCGATTATCGGATGAATCGATTGCTACGATTTGTGACCATAGATCAACTCCCTTATTACTATTCTTATTATTATTATTGCTACCTATTTCAAATTAAATTAAATTAAATTAATGAGAAAATAAGAGGAAGGGGGGCTTTGAAATTACAGTAATACTACTGGTAAAATTAAAACGAAATTACCTGGAGGGTGGGAAGTCATTGATTATATATGTTTAGCAGATAATTACTGTTTTGGATGATCAATTAATCAAAAGTTAATTACTGGTTTGAAATGGAGACCGATGGGCGGGAACTATCTATCACTTGGTCTGCCTGCCCTCGATAAAGGCCTCAAATCAAATTTAAACTTTCGTTTGTACATTCGTCTGTCTTTTTATAAAGAAAAACTAGGTTATTTATCCTTCTTTTTTTGTTTTTTTTTTATAATTTATTTATCGTTTTTAACACACGGGTTCCATAAGATAAGTATTTCAATTATGATAATTTAAAAAATATGAATTGAAAAATGATTTATAAATGGTTTTAATTAACAATAAGTGTTTGATAATGATATATATTCACAACACATAATATATTGAATCTATTTGTATGTTAACGGGAATTTAATCAAATATTATTTAGTCGAGCAGTTGTTCATGTTTTCTTTCAAATATTTTCTTTTATAATTAAGATCGTGAATATAGTGGCTATATAAGTTAATATTATACAGTCCTTTTAAGTTCAATAAATAAAGGAAAAGTTATATAGTTAGTAAAATTCAAATAAAACAAATGAGTTTCTAATACGTGAAATCTATGACTTGATAAAAAAAACAGAGTTAATATCGATGACTTTATGTTGTAATGATTAAAATCGTAATTTTATATATTTCTTTGTTCTTTATATAATTAGATTAATTAATGATAGGAAGGTTGATTTTTGTGTGTAAATATAACTTGTTCATATTAATTAGAACTGATAGTTCTACTTAACTAAGATATTTAAAACCACATCCAAATCCAAATAATCCATAAAATAAACATGTGATATGAGATAAAATTTCTTTTCCAAATCTACATTATGGGATTCCTTTAAGTTTTCTAAAAATGACAAAGTTGGAAAATATTTTTGTTGGAAAAGTATGATTAAAGTTCAAACACGTAACTAATTTGTAATTTCCAATTGAAAAAAATATTATTAATTTAAACATAAATATATATCACAAAAGATAATTTATAATTAATTAAAAAAAATTGAAACTAAAGGTAAATGTATCTTGGTTAAGTAAAATCAAGTGAGAAGTATATGTTATAAAGTTAAAGAAGTTAAAAGTAGTTAACAGCAAATAAAACTAAATTTAATTGTTGGAATTGGCCTAATTATCTGACAAGTCATCAATAGGAATTGTAATGTATTTTGTTAAATGAATTGTAATATAATTGTCCGTGTAATATATTAGAGCTGAATATGTTTTAAGTTGTTTAGCTAGGATACTTGAATAAAAGATTGACTTTTTAGTTGACTTTTATATTATAACATATTTACATGAATTATTATGTTGACTTTCTAGTTTATAAAAATTACTTAAATTTATATTTTAATTAATTTGAATTTAATTTGACTAAATAATTTTGCATTAAACAGTATAAATTTAATTGATGTATTTGGATTTTATTAGAGTATTAAATATATGGATAAAATAGTAAAGTCTGTATACTTATAATTTTAAAAAACAATCTCGGCTGCTTTATAATGTAGTGTATGTAACACCCCGCCAAGGCGGAATATACGGGGTGCACAGTTAATGTTGATGCATAGCACAAGTATAATAGATCCCAACACAGTTGCCATACATATATGTAATAATTACAGAGAGTTAGGGTATTCAACCCAATACGTTTAGTACGAAAGATAAGATTGCCACGCAGGGCGTATACAAAAGTTGTTGCTACGAAATTACAATCTGCCGATTATAATTTTACCGCAACATGATGACCCAAAGGCTGAAGACTTCAAAAGACTCCAGAAGTTAGACATTGAAACGAGGTAGGGGTGGCCTAAATGCCAGAACCTGAAAAGCATGAAAATCAAGTGTCAGCTATAAAAATAGCTGGTGAGTTCACAGTT